>VWPU01018713.1:0-173965 GCA_013398955.1 Callaeas wilsoni | reverse complement strand
TATTATATTTGTATGTTTGATTTGCCTTGATGGAAATGTGTCTAGAAACTTGCTGTATAGGCCATTCTCCAGTGAGAAATGCAAACATACTTTCTAAAAATGCACTTGTGGCATTTTGAAGTAAAGTTGTAAATGGACTCGTCAGCTTTGCCTCACCTCTCCTTCCCCCTCTCTTCCCATTAATGCAATGCTTAAGGTCTGATACACTGAGCTTGTCATCTCCTTCAAGGGGATTAATTGTCCCCCTGCAAGAGAAGTTGAGAAAACTAATAATAATATAAATCATATTGTTTTGTTGCTCTTTTGTGCATTTTGTGTTACTTAAATTGCAAGCTGGCTTCATGTTGCTTGTATGAAAGCTCTTTCCTCACTCCAATAATGTCTATTCTGACTTCAGCAGCTTTAGTTGTTGCTACAGGCCTTTCCCTAATTTTCCTCCTCCATTCATCCCTAATGTCCCACTAATAGCTGCAGGAAAAAAGCTCCATTACTTTTTTGATATGCTGTTGTTCTGTCAGTTAAAAACATCTGCCGGAACGAGTGCCGCTGCTGAGAAATGAATTGTGGGCATTTGTCTGTGTAGCCACTCACAAATGCTTGTCTCTGGCACCTACTGGGCAACATTGCCCTTTAGAGTCCAGAATTTTCTCACTGGTGGGAGGCACATCATTGCCACATTGAATGTCACTCTCCTTCCTAAGGATTCCTGACTCTAAGGGCTTTGCCTGGGATTTGCTCTGACGAATCCTAAGTGCCATGCAGGCAACTCTTTGCATGGGGCACGTGAACCCTAAGAGGACAAAACTCCGGTGGTCTGAGTCTGTTTAAAGCCTTAGGTCAGAGTTTCCATCTGTAAACATTCTCTTGCATGTTTATGCTTTCATACAGCTTGATTTATTGGAGGTGAAACCCACTGTATACTAACTAACTGTATACTAACTCTCTTAAGGAAACTGATTAATTATTGTTGATGGTAGAATACACTCATCAGCAATAATAACTCAGATGATCAGCTCATAGCCCCATACTATTAAGTTCATCTGCATTATGAGCTTTTTGGTTAAATGTCCAAAAAGTTACTGTACGTTTTCCCACCTCCTGAAAAAAAAACCCAAAAAGTTTCATAATTATAATGTTGCTCTTTTACAACATGTCTCCAGAACAGATGAAAAGTGTCCATTACATTTGTGTCTGGGTGATGTCACAGACCTCTGGTGCACTCAATATGTGTTTGTTAATAGATTTTCAGAGTGAGAAGAACTTTATATCGGGAGCTGGGAGTCATTCCTGAGTGTTTAGACACACAGACCTACTTAATATATATAATTTTATTTTATATTTCTTGGTTTTGTGGCACTGACATGCAGTGGGATCTTCTCAAAAGGCTGGATTTTCCAGTACCAGCACTTTAGGAAAGGCAGTACATCTTCTGCTAAAAGCACAATTTTCCTTTTCCTTTGTAAAACAAGGTTTAACAATTTTTGTTTGTGTTCTTGCCTTATCATTGCTTGCTGCTAAAGTAGCACAAGCAAGGCCTTTCACCTTTCTGAGGGATTTATCTTTCCACGTCTATGTCATGAACTGCTCATCTTTTGCAGATTATTCAGTGTGTAGCAAAATAACTATTTTTAATCCTAACTTTTCTTTTTCCTCATAAGCCAGATTCACTCCCTTCAAATCCAGAATGTCCCAACTTTATAGCTAAGTTGAAATGTGGAGCAGAGAGTACCATTTTTGCTGTTCAATCCTGCCCATTCAAGCTAAGCTCCAAGTACATAAATGCAATGAAGTAATAATACAGGGATGAAAAGGAGTTCTTTGGGAATATCCAGCAACCCAGTGTTTGCTAGTAAAAATAAAATCACCATGAAATATTGTGGTGAAATGAAATCTAAAATCAGTAAATATTTTTAATTATTCTCCTACTTCGAAAAAAAAATGAACTCTGTTGCCTTTTATTTTTATTTTCTTTTTCTGATCCATTTGTAGGTAGAAGTGGGTGTTGGCTATTTTACAACGTGTGATCTGATCTCAGGTACAAACACTTTATGGCATGCAGTCATACCTAGAAACATCCAACATCAAAAAGAGAACAGCCTCTCTGGCTTTTACTGTTACGCTATTCAGGAGAAATTCAGTTCCTGGACCTGAAGTAGCAAGCAGGCATGAAACGCGATATTGTTTAATGGTGAATTTGAAACCTCTCACAGGGGGAATCCAAGAGAAAAATGACCTCGGAGCAGCCAGAAACCACTGGCTGCCAACTGCTGACATCTGTACTCCTGGTGATGCTCTGAGATTCCTGACATATGAAGCTGAGTAAAGCAGAGTAAATTGATAAACCAAACATCATAGCTCCGGATTTCAGCTCAGTTTCTTCATATTAAAAATAGTGACCAGAAGGCTTCAGCGTGGCAACTGGTTTTAAAGGGAACACGTTTGTCTTTGATATTACTGCATCCCCAGTTCAGCTCCGTGTTTGAATTGGTTGATGCCTCCAGATTCAGCCTTTCATGCCATGTGAGGAAATGTTTCCTCGCTGACCTGATCTCACATTCTTTCAGTGTGAGATTTTCTCAGTCTCAAAATATCCTTTATTAACAACCCAGAATTTCAGGGCCCAAATCAAAACTTTCAGTGCAGTCGATCCAGATCCAAATGTTACAGCTCAATTTCTTTCTGTTCATGACTTTCCTACTAATACTCAAACAGCTACAGGAAAATCCAATATATAACCTCATTTTCCACTTTCTGCTACAAAGTTTTTATCTTTCTGCATTTATTTTTATGGTAGGACAGTTTCTGGTTTGAATTTTATCTAGCATAAAAGCTGCCTAAAGGCGCAGACCTCGATACTAGCCTATTATTCCTTTCAGGTTTTGGCTGAAACCGAAACATGGAGGAAAACCAATTGTCCTCCTTTTCCTGTTCTGAAAGATAAGTGTGACATGAAGCACATGCCTCTCTTAAACGCTCTCGCATGTGCCTAGAATTTTAGGTCAATAAACCCAGCTCTGGAACACGGCTGAGGCAAGCATTATGGATTAAGGATTTGTTACAAGGGCCAGATTCCAGGCAGAGGTTTCTTTGTTCCTCCAGAAGGGTCTGTTCATGCACATTACTCTTGGTTTTATGTCTCTGCTTTTCGGTGCTTGGACACCAGACCCTAACAGGATGCAGCCGTGCTTCCCTGCTGCCCTCATGCCTTCCCCACGCTCTTCATCCTCGCAATGCACATGCTCAGAACACATAGATATGGGTGTCCACGTCAAGATTCCCTTGGCAGACTGCAGGATATCATCGCTTCTGTGTTTCCAGGACTCCCAGCAACCCAGCAGTTGTAGATTCTTTGTTGTCTTCTGCACATACGTGGATCTCAACAGGCACCTGAGCTTTCAGACAGAGTTGTAGCACCTGGAAGACCCACACAAATTAGCCCATGGATTCATCCAGCTGAAGCAAATTAACTTAATATCAGGCGGACAAACGTCTAACATGGCTGTTAAATTACATCCACTTTCTGCTGCCTGGTTTTCAAGCACCCCATTTTCTCTTCCTCCATCTCGTGTGACTTTTGTCCCTGGAAGTGAAGCAGCAATGGCTGTACAAGTCCTGTTCAGAGAGGCTCAGGAATGCTCAACTTAGTTTTGCCTTCCAGTGCCTCCACTCCTGGGGATTTCCTGTTACTAAATAATGCTCTTAATGATATTTAAGTCTCCCATAAAAATAATTAAATTAACTCTGTCAAAAGACTGTTTTCCTTCCTGACAGTAAGATGGGAGATTAATGATCAATTGATTGCCTGGTCCTTGCTCTCACCCCTTACAAAAACATTATAAATATAGATTTTAAAAGATATGAGAGAGGTGAGAAATGAAAATTAAAGACAAACTGAGGCTTGTTCTTGCTCCGAAGAGCCTCAAGCGTAGCCTGTGGCTCACCATAGGAAAAGCTGAGCGGTCAGAGGTGATTGCCTTGCTCACTTCCCTGCAGTTTGACTTAGCCCCTCTTCCCCCAGTATTTTTGCCTTTCCTCACCCTTGACATATACATCATTTTTCCTCTGGTGACATTCAGTCAAGAAGTTTTTCCTCGATTTCAGCTTCCTGAACTGCTGGGAGGTTGGTTGAGGAGGAGTGTGCCAGAGATAGGGATTTGCACAACCGTCTCCATGCAGAGAGTTTGGAGAGCAAATAACCCTGGGTGAATCAGCCCTAGGGGGATTGAAAGAGAGAAATATCCTCACAAAAGGACAAGGAAAATTAAATAAAGGACTCTGAAATAAATTGTCTGGCTTAAGGCTTGAGTGCCAGCTTAACACCCAGGTGCTGAAGAAACATTTCTAGGTAGAAAGAAGATGTGTGCCTCCAGATAAAACCATGACTTAGTAGCCAAACCTGAAATTCCAGCCTTCCAAAAGCAGACCTGACTGCTTAACGGTCCTTTAAACCTCTGCAATCCAGATGTACTTTGGTTTTAGGAGCTCCTGTTCTGATTTCACCTTGCAGGTATTTGATACCTCTTTTCTTTTCATTATCCTGCCTGAGTGAGTGTGCAAATATGTACCTACATATCTTCCACATTCAGTGGGTAAAAGGAAAGAATTGAGCTTAAAATAGGAACTGAGGCTGAGGAGGAATTTCTCTATCCCAGGTACTGTCCTAATATCTAAGCAAGTCTTCTTTTCTTTCTTACTGACTCAGCCCTTTAATGAAAGGGAGGTTTTTCTTTTAACTTCAGGACTGAAGAATGTCTTTGAATATGTCTTCTAGACCAAGAAGAAGGAAATATGGTTCTGCAACTTCTGCCCCTCTGCTTAACCAGAACCTCTTCCTCCATTAGGAGAACATGATGGATTGTGTGGTTCTAAATGTAAAAAAATCCCATTAAAATATAGGGGTCTTTTTTTGCCTTTGTATTCTTTTGTACTATAAAGTATTATTCAGCCCCAAGGTTTCTTATATATTTGCTTTGGCCCTAATGTAAAGAAGGCAAATGAAGTTAATTTTTGAGAGGAAATAATGTTATTTCTCCTTAGAAGAAAGGAAGTTACATACACGCCAAGAAGCTTTCTAGGAGCTAATTATCTCAGCAATAATAACTACAGTCTTAATGTCCAGGTCTTGCTTCTGGTCATTTAGGAGAAACCTTTAATAACACTATTGTTTGAAGAATCTTCTGTATAATTTCATTATCACAGTTGGGATTGCCTACTGGTTATTTTTAGCTGTCCTTTGAAAAACTCCTATCTCTCCTATGCCATTTCCTAGGAGTTGCCTCATGTGAGTCCTGACTAGTTTAATAAATGACTACAGATTTGTAGTTTTGCCAACTGTTCAATAAAGGTATATTCTGAAAAAAATTATATTCGGGGTTGATTCTGATTTTTATTGTACCAACCATAAGTCCACCAAAATCAATCAATTCATTTCACCTACAGAGCCCAGAATAAAAAGAGTAATTTATTTCTTGCTTTTCATATTTCTGATATGAAAGGTATACTTTTGAATGAAATATTAAATTATTGATTATTGGAGTTGCTGACCAAAATGCCTGTGTATGTACATTCTTATAACTAACATGCAAACCTAATGTTCAAAAACTAAAGTTCATTTACCCAAATTCATACCTCTAGAATTTCTCTTCGGGTAAAGGCAGCAGAAAGGGAGAAAGTGTGGTGTATTTCGTAGTCCCTCTGTTATTTCTGGCATTTTCAAATTGAAAATTCCTAGAAAGTTCATGTCCTATCCCTGTTAACGTCTGATTTGCCCCAGGGTGTTGGCTCTTTCATTATTGACACCTAAGGTCTGATTTCTAACAGTGGGCATGTGAGAAGGCAGTGTTTCATCCCTAAAATATCATGTATAAACCTATAGCCAGCCCTTTGCTTGCACCAGTTACTCTCTGAAATGGCAGTCATGGAAAAGGCACAGAAATAACTGTTGTACACCTCTGAAAACCATACCAGCACTGAAGAAGGAAAAACTGTATTTATTCCAGGTTTTTTGTACCAGCCTGGAACTGACTGAGAGCACAGAAGGACTGAGCAGCATCACACTTCCCATGCAAGTCAGCCTTGGGTATAAAACCTGGGAATAAGGCATGTCCGTTTGCTCTCTAGCAGTCTGCTGAGCTTCAAATAAACATGGAGGGATAAATCATATATTAATAATTTGGAAATCTCGAAATATTAATATTTCAGCTCTTTCAGGTCTTATATTGTTTTATTTATTCTCCTCCTATATTTTGAGCTGCGTACTTAAGCCGTAGACTCTTCTAATGGAACTAAAGGCACGCTCCTGGCTGGCATGTCAGCACTGTCACACAGCCCTGTGTCCTGGCAGTCCCCTCTGGTCCCCACCGCTGATCCTACACCTCCTCCTGGCCCTGCAGCTGGTGAGGATGAGCTCATGGGAGCAACAGCACTCTCTTTATTTTAGAAGGACTTCCAAGATCAGTCTCCTTCTCAAGTGAATATTTCCATAGCTGATGTAGCCCTGTCATGGTATTTTCTGTTTATCTACAGCTGAGAAGAGGGTGTATTAAATTACTTGGTAGCAGCTAGGGTAGACAGTTCCATTTTGTCTTTATTAAATCACACGTCGCTGAAAGTTTAAACTATTTGAGCAAAACAGTGAATCAAAGTTCAGGGCTGCTCCTCTGATTTCAGCTGAGTTATATCACTTTCACTGGAGTTGAATTATTTGTGAAAGCAAAGCCTTCAAGGCTATTATTGTGGTAAAAGGAATGGAATCCTACATTATTTTATATATGATATCTGTTTTTTTCCACTTCATGTCCTGTTCTTTACAAAAGTCTTCAGTTTAATTGGCTTCAAAGAAGAATTTGCCTGCATTTAAGTTATCAAAACTTTAGGGAGAGCAGATAGGAGTAAAGCCAATTATTTATACTTTATTTTTAGTGGACCAAAATGATGAGAATGTAAAAGGCAAAAAGATTAACCCAAACTCTCTAATATTTTAAGATCTCGAAAAACCCCAAGATTAGGACTTTGAAAAGCATCCAAGTAATAAATCCACACAACCAAAACACACAGTTTTAATAACTTTATTACAAAGAAACACAGGAGCTGATGGGCACAGATGCTAAGCTGGAAAAACTTCAGCAGCCCTCCATATTTGTGGACTTTTAAAAATCAAGGGGTCAAGTGTAATAAGCTGATGATGCAGTTTGATGATCTGATGCCAAAACCCACTCAGGTGCTGGGGGAAGGGTAAAAAAACAGGTAGGAGAAAAAATGTTGCCAGCCTCCTGCCTGGTGTCATCAGCAAAGCCAGTGATGTTCCCCTCCTTCGATAAAGCAAACCCTGAAACTGTAGAGTTATAAAATCCTTCTGAGTGTCATGAAGTTGCAGAGGACTCAGGCTTGATGGGCTGCTTGGGCAAGATGTGATGATCTTTCCTGCCCCAGAGAGGGGTCAAGGTCTGAGCTGATGCAGATGTGGGGCAGATCTTGTGTGGAAGAGGGGTGTCCGTGGGGCAGGGAATGGGGAGTGCACCTCAGTGGAAGTGTAACTACTGTTTTCAGACACAAACTTAGTTATAAATGTAAACATCCTGCGCTTTTTTGAGATTTTTGTCAGCAGATTTCTTCCTGGGTTTTGTTCAGAATCTGGCTTTTGGAGGAGGGAGGTGTGACCTTTATTCCCCTACAGCCTTGCAGGTTTTGCTGAAAAGCGGAGGAGATGATTCTAATTTTTTTGAATACCAATACAGCCACTTTTAGATGTGGAGTAAGCTATTCTTCTGCAAATCCACTGGAGACTTAATTTAGACTGCTGCACTCACTAGAGAAACTCAGCTTTACTTTGAAATTTCTGGATGTATCTCAGGACTGACAGGAAGTACTGCTCCAGAAATCGGCAATTTTGACACAGTAATGAACGACAGATAGGAAAAGTTTTGAGTGTAATGCTTACTCCCAAGGCACTTCATTTGCAGTCACTTTTCAGAGTAATACATATTTTGGTTTTTTATCAGGCCTGGATATGGTGGATCTTTAGTTTTCCCTGTTTTCCCTCAACCCACAGATCTGTACAACCATTTCACGTAGGGAAATAAAGGGAATCAAACTCCTTTCCATCTCTTTCTTACAGTCTTTCACTGTACTTCCTGCTTCCTCTAAAAATCTGGGCATGAGGCTCACAGATAGATAAAGGAGCTGTGTCCTTTTTCCTGTGGTTGCAAGCAACAAATGACAAAGGATATTTCTTTTTATTCTTCTGTGTTCTTTCATTTCTTCCTGCTTCTCTGCTCTTTCACCCTTTGTTACGATCACAGTTATTTTGGGAAGTAACTGGATGGAAGAGCTTAGAAATGAGGGACCTATTCAGATCTGAGCAAGACATCGCTGAACGTGGCATCACATTTTCCTGTAAATGTATATTTAGCCCTTGTGCTTTAATATCCCACCAAAGTTACGTGGGCAGCACAAACTGACAAAGGTGTTAAATGATTGATTGGCGCAGCGGCGAAACTTCTGTTTCATCCGCGGCCTCCACCAGCTCCACATTTTCCATGCAGCTGGGCTGCCAATTCTCACACCTAACGGGTCAGTCCTATTTTGTCTTCCTTGAGCAAAATTCCATCGGCATTTCCAAATTGATGCTTGCACCCAGGCATTTCCTAGCTTGCTGAGCAAGGTTCTGGATGGTGACGGCTCTCCAGTGTGGCATAGTCTCACTTACCAATTATTCTTGGAGGCGCTTCTCGCTTCCTTTCCAGGCAATCCCGCTGCTTCTTGTCTGCCAAAGCCTTTGACTGCTCTGTGTCATCTCCATTTAATTCCTACTGTTCTTATAGCAACAGCGATGGGACAAACACACAGATTCCTTCTTCTGGCATGTCACCAGCTTTACTTGGACCTCCCGTATGGGCTATTTCCAGGCATTGCTGCCAGCAGCATGTTTTGGATGATGTTTTCAAGATCAAAGTTATTCAATGCGAATCCTGGAGGCATCTTGCATTACCTGCACCTTATTGTTGACAGATGAAAATATAAATTCAATTCTATGCTGAAGGCGAGGAAAAGGATGGCTCCAAAGTAAGAGGATGTTCTGTCTGCTCTGATCTGTTTAAGTTTGGAGTAGGCATGGTTCCTCACCCATGGCCCATGGGCACAGCACATGGCTGATGATTATTAGGTTAAAATCTTTGGGATTGGTGTTTGTGAGATTAATTTTCCATTCC
Organism: Callaeas wilsoni; assembly: GCA_013398955.1. Taxonomy (NCBI): domain Eukaryota; kingdom Metazoa; phylum Chordata; class Aves; order Passeriformes; family Callaeidae; genus Callaeas; species Callaeas wilsoni. The sequence goes on along the minus strand of VWPU01018713.1, from coordinate 164,756 downwards.
AGCAGCTCAGCCACTTTGGGGATGCGCCTGTGTATCCCATCACAGCTCTCTGCTTCCAGCAGCAGCGGGGATGGCAGGCTTCAGGATCTCTGTCTAGCCCTCCATTTGACTTTTAGTCATTGATCTGGGGGGAGGAATTGGGGCTGCTCAGTCAGAGGAAGGATGCAAGGGACCAGAGTGCTTGTAATTTTGTCTGCTCCACACAGACTGAGAAATCTGAGATACAAAACTGTAGGGTGCAAAGCCTTTAAAAAGTTTGGCAAAGCCTGGAAAAGACAGAGAGGTTAATACATTCCTGTGCTAGGCTGTAGCCTTAAGTGGTTTTCAAGTATTGATGGAATTAAGGAGGGACAACTTGCTTCCAGATTTTTTTTAAAAACAGTTGAGGAGCACAGGGTTAGAATTCTGCTTCTTATCCCCATTTTTTTCTCTTTAGTTCTCTGCATTGAGAGGCAACTCTTACCTCAAATTACCAGCCCTGCATATGGTCTTTTCCAAACATAAACTCCTATAGAGGCTGTAACATCATACAGTTTATACACGCAGAAATCATTTCTAAAATGGATTTTCCAGGTGCAAATCCAATCATCTGTTTAGCCAGGTGCGAGAATCTATCAGCTGTGCACGCAGGTGTCAATGCATGAAAAGTGACCCAGTTTACTCCTCCACAAAGGGTTTGCACGTGGATCTGTGTCACTTAAGTCTGTTTTTGGGCGGTGCTTTGAGGATTTAAGTGGAATTTGGATGGTGGTTTCTGTGCTGAAGACTCTCTGTGCAAGGCAAATGCTTCACAGAGCATGTGCACAGATGGGCAAATTTGGCGACCCCCGAGTGAGTCTGGGCTGGGGGCCCAAAGCGATAATCTTGCCCCAGATGTGCCTCCTCCTAAAAAGTGTCTACCTCTTGTCAGGCTCATTAGAGAGGGGTGGTTTTGGCTGGTTTACCTCTTTTTTTGAGTGAAAACATAGCATTTCTCAGTGTTCCCAAACCGAAATATTTAATAACCTCTGCTATCTAATACCTGACTTGGCTTTGCATTAGAAATAATTGCTTGCAAAGTGTTTATCTATTGAATGAAAATGATTAAAAGAAAATACAAAGTCCTTCATATACTATTTTTGGGCAATGAAATGAACTTGCTGCAATTTTAAATATTTCAGTATAATTTATATTAGCTATACTACCATCAATAAGGCTGCTTGAAAATTAAGTGTCATTCTTGGCCTAAGCCACTGGGTGTGTTGTGGGACCAAATGCCATGTGCCAGAAAAAAAATTAAAACCAAAACCACGGTCAAGTAGCTAAATTTATGGAGAGAGCAAGTAATATGGGCCTGAACAACACAGCTATTTTGGACAAACAGCCGTGCTTCCACCTGGGGAAAACTTAAAGTTCTCCTCCACCTTAACAGCAGCTATGGCATGGAGGAGAGAGCAGCAGCAAGCCACAGCTGTCACTGGCAGTGACGCTGTCACCCTCCAGATGGGCGAAGCAGGAGAGGCTGGAAAGCTCTGAGGAGTAAGTGGATGGGAATTAGCCGGCATTTATGGCTGCAAGTGTCAAAATATAGTGATTATTTCTCCTTTACGGGGAAACTAAACCACGCAGCTCTGTCTTTCACTGATTTCTTCAGTGTTAGTCTCTCCTTTATCCAGGCAGCTCTTGACTCTACATCTTCCTGCACAAGTCGGGTTTCCTCCAGCGTGGAGGACACGAAGTGCGCTGTGCCAGACAAGGGCCTTCTAAGGCATTAATGCTTCCTTATCTCTGCTGGAAATCCCTCCCCTGCTCCATCCCAGGAGAACACTTTGCCTCTTTCACAGCTGCATCACACTGATGGTTTCAGGATCCTCCTGCGCTCTGCTAAGACGATGTGAATACTGTGGGATTTGGCAGTGCTTCCCGGCTTCTGGGTCCAAGCACAGGTCCTGGACACATCCCAGATCTACGCTGGGATGGGATCTGGATGTGCACTTGAGGCCTTTCCCTCCTACCTGTCTGTTCCATAGTTTCCATGGAACTAAGTGCAGAAATACTGGCCAAAAAGGAGCCTCGGTACAGCACATTTTGGCCAGGTCTCCTGTCCAGTTAATCAGTGAACAGAATCTTGGAGAAGTCTGCTCCTTATATCAGTTGTTTAGGCACAGCCATATAAACTATATACTTTTTTATATTGTCTCCCAAGAGTTTAGAAGGGACTACACTCTTCCCAGCTGATCCCATTTGACATCTGCCTTTTTTTGTTCACCCCTCCTGCATGACATAGTACATTTTGCCATTGCTTTTTCTACAGAGCAGCAAAATCCTTATTCCCTTTCCATTTAATCTATTTATCTCCTGGGCATCGCCCACTCTGATATCTGTGACCGTCTCTTTTCTGAGCCTTCCTGAAGAACCATCTGTTAAAATTATTCTCCCTACTTTTGCGTAGCCACTTTGCTCCACATTTTGAATAAATCTACCAGCTCTTTTTTCGCACACTATCAAATTTCAGCTACCTCTGTTGTCTCTTGTGCAGTATAGACTGATATGGTATAGCTGCCTGCCTTTCTTGTACAGCAACCTCTTCATAATCCTCTGTAGGGGACAGACTGCTTTCTAAATTCAGTTCACTCACTGATTTCCCTCTCTTTTAACAGCACCGATAGAAAAACTTACTGCTTCCGTAGTGTCTCCAAAATCAGAGGCAATGAGGGCACTAGGAAGTACAGTGGAGTAAAGTGTTCTGCTCTTTCAGCTGATCCACTCACACACCAAAGTGTCAGGTCCAAAATTAAGATATAAATCCTTTGAGAGAAAAAGAGATGTACTGCAATATGCTTGGCTTCCAAAGGATCATTCTAACAAGCATACCTAATCACTTATAAATATCTACTGCTAATGCAGTTGTTTCCTTGCAGATTTATCCCGTCAAGCCATAATTCTGGGCATTTTTTTTTCTTCCTAAAATCTCAGAAACAATCTGGTTTTGTAGCTTTGCATTTATGCGTGGTTTTGCTGAGTTGGTGAACCTCTTTAACTTTTTAGTATGCACAAAAGACCCATGACACTGAGATTTATGGCACAAGCCAATAAAAAAAATACCTCTGGTGGAATGCTAAATATTCAGAGGGGTTAGAAAAATAACAGCCTCTATCTATATGTGGCAAACCAGTAGTAAAAGTTAAAACTCCCTCAAAGAAAGCTTTAATTTAAAAAGTAGTACAGCATTTTATCTTCAGAAAGAAAATGGAATTTTTTCTCTTGCATCCTCGTATTTACAAAGACTTGTGATATACTGCAGGGGAAACTTCAGTCTCTTCAGATATGTGGAAATAAGACAGCACGTAAAGCCTCATGCCAGAGCTCTGGAATCATGGCATCACCAATCCACTCAGACACTCAAGAGTAAAATAAGATCTGAGCCGTGCCGTCATGACATCACAGAGTTTTTCCATTGGCTTGTACCCCCCAAGCCATTTTACTTCTCTATAACTTTGTCTAGTGGCAGTGAATGTACAGATTACCAATACCCTGCAAATAGATCTTGTATCAAAACTCTCATTAAAGTCAATGGGAGCCCTGTGGCCAACCTGTCCGTATAACACACTTCAAGTCTGGGGCTGGATGGCTGACTGCTTTATTTTATATGTGCAGGTCTTTTTAAGAGCATTTTTTAAAACAAAGCAACAATATTTTTCTGGGAACATAAGAGCTTCGACAGGCTGGGTTTTTTCTTTCTTTTTCGGTGTCCTCACCTGGATCAAGCAGGCAACACCAGAGGGGTCTCGAGCTCGCACTGCTTGGAGGACTGAATTGCCCTCAGGGACAGAAAACAGAATCCAGCTACAAAGTTTTGGGCTCCATCCCAGATACTTAGTCTATTAAATGAGTCAGGAGGTTATGACTGAGAAGAAATAAGCCCCTCAGCACGAGTGTGTTTTGCGATCTGCCCTCTTTGGAAAGGCGCTGATGCAGAGGCGGGCTGCCAGAGAGGGGAGACGCACTGATGGGACAGGGGGAAAGGAGGGGGAAACAGGCATTTGCAGGCTGTTGATGAGGGCAAAAGTCATGCTTTTCTACACCTTTAGATATCGACTTCCCCCTCCAGACACAGTTTCGGCAAGACATGACTTGAGGCAGTAATGCTTTAGGCACAGGCTGCTGAATTTCTGTGTGACGTGGCTGAGGAGCATGGGAGGTCTGGGAGCTGGGAGCAGAGGTCTAGGAGCCACTCAGTCACTCTGTCACTTAGGGCAAGTTACTTGACCTTTCTGCACGGTCTTCAGCCATGTCAAATAAAGAGAATGGCTCGAGACCAGCATTTCTTGCAGTATCCGAAACCCAACCTGAAAAAAACTTCCTGCAGTTCACTGAAGAGGCCATCTGTATCATCTTGAAATGTCACCCATGTCAGCTGGGTAAAAAAACCTGAAAAAATCATCAGCTCACCTTCCAAACACCATCCTGTCTGTACACTTATATCGAAAATTAAATGTTTTTAACAGACAAAGAGTGTTTGTGGGCATAGAGTAGGTAACTGAATTGCGTCTCTGCATTTGTAATTGCTGCAATTCCTGGTTAAAATCTGTTAAATCATATCCATGTAAATATAAAATTAAACACTGTTTAGGAAATCATGGGCCTCTGTAGGTTTTTCATTTTAAATCAAGTAGTTTTTTAAGCTGAAACAAGGTATATGATTAAGATGCCTTCTTTTTCCAGTTCACTGTCATTATTAGACTGCATCAGCATGTAGTAAATCTATTCTGAAACAAAGTATTGGAGCATTTGAATAATTCGTGGGCATAAAAATATTGCAGTCCTTGTTTCTCTTTGCTGCTTAGGTAGTAGAGACAATCATACAGTCCTCAAACATCATTTCTACTTGCACTGTTTCCCTCTGCTCTGACTGAAAGAGTGGATATTTTACACACCAGAGCTTGCAGCTGAAACTGCACACAGGAATCAAACAGAAATCACCTGAGGGCACCGAGAGGGTAGAAATAACTCCTGTAATTTCATGGACATCTTTGTGAAAAAGGAGAGGCCATTAGGAGTTTTCAAATCAAGTTACCAAGTGCTAATTTATGGGGAAAAAAGACAAATAATTAAAGGATTTCCAAAGAGAAAAGGGAAATTCATTGCGTGTTAAGACTGGGAAAACAGACTTAATTTTCTGAGGTCTATACTAGATACACTGCTCAGTTTAAAAGTTATTTTCTCTCATTATTCATAGAGAAAGCACACTTGATGATCATGTGAGGAGCCAAATCAAATGGCTGAGTTGATTAATATATTTGCTGCACCCAAATCCCTGAAAATCAAAACTCCTTACACACAAGTAAGTGCAAAGGGCATCTTATTTCAGTGTTTGAAAAGGATTCCGTGTGAATATGCTCGTGTGCCAGCCTTCCACATTTAAGACTGTTTTTAAATATGCAGCGCTTCTCCACTGGGGTTGCAACTGGAGCAGAGGAGATCATGCTGAAACAGCCATATTGCTATAGAGAAAATGAAAGTGCTGCATGTATGCCTTTTAAAAAACACAAGATGTTCATGGAGCTTGGCTTTAAACATTTTCCATGAGCTTGAACAGTCAGCAATTACCGTGCAGCTGAAGAGCAGAGGTACCGTATACCGTGCGGTTACATAAAGCACCGCCTGTTCTATTTTTCAGTAACGATCCCCTCACCTCTTTTTTGGGTTCAGACTCTTTGCAAAGATTGGAAAAACCGTGTAGGTGATGTTTTCAAATTGCTTGAAGGCTCATAAAGAGTAAGTGCCTGGGGTGTTTCTGCTCACAGCACATAGGTCACTGGAGGAGTGCTGGGGAGCCAATGAGTTTTCATACCCAAATATTTGCTCCTTAGGCCAAGGAGAGATGAAAAGAGCACCTTGCACAGACTTGTAAAGCACACCGTGATGCATCTGTCAAGTACTGTGTGTCAAGACCACAAACTTCAGTCTGTCTGTGTGTTAGTGTCCACAGCACAAAGCATGACTCCGCAGGCAAAGACCCCGCTGGGAGGGTGACTGGATGGCTACTGGAATCCTCTGGAGGGTTTTCTTCCACTCTTGTGCTGTAGAGAAACCTGAAAGCCAGAAATGTTTCCCCATCTCTGGTGGCAAAATTTCTTCTGTCCCCAAACAGGTGGGGTCCTGAGAAAGAGGCACTGAATGTTCAGTGGACCAAGAGGATTTCTCTTTTGATCTCAGAGCCTTCCGTCCTCTGGGCCCAGCACCTCGTCTCCTGCTGCTGCCTGCTATTGATGCTGGGGAAGGAAGGACAAAGCAGACTTATTCTTCAAATGAAAATAACTCTCAGCCTCAGCAGAGCGCTCTCATGAGCAAGATTCAATCACCGTTGTTGCACAAATGTGTACAGAGAGGATTCATCCTTGAACTTCCAGTTTGCCTTGAGCATCCCTCTTTGGGAATGCCTGTTTAGGTATGCTTCCCCATCTCTTAAAGTGGATGACTATCAGGATAATTCAATATTTGGCCTTGCATTCTCATTCAAGGGCTTTCAATTTTACAGAAGTTCTTTAAATATAGGAAAAGACCCATAAAATTATCATCTCCAATGGTCAAAGCTTAGAGTTCTGCTTTACAGGTATTTTCCAGGATTTTTTTCTTAAAAACCTATGTGAGTTTTCTTTCTCAGCCTTCTGTAATAGAAAGAATGCGAGAAATTTGACATTACTGTAATCCTTTCCTCACTCAGCAGGTAATGGAAAAGTATAAAAAAGAAAAAACCTGCTTCCCAGAATACTGAATACGATTTCTAGGAACAGATCAAACAGTAGGGTTAAATAATTTGCAGCCTTTAACTTAATCAGTTGCAATCAGATCACCATAATAATGTTCACCCAGATCTGAGTATCTGCAGAGTTCAAGGCCACGACATCACAGGTGACCTCTTTGCTCATGTCCTTGCCTCATTGTGGCCTGGTCAAACTTCAAGTGACTTTTATACCAGCTGAGGAACCAGCTGGGGCAGGAGCCCCAAGTTATTTAGAAAAGCAAGGGTGTAGGGAATCATCTGAGGTGGCCACCCTCCCTTCCCTGGGGCCCCAGCATTGCCCACGATACCAACTGGAATCCCAGCCCAGGATTAGCAACGTGGCTGGAGCCTGGAGGGTGCTCTGGGACAGCAAAAGGAAAGCAGGAATAGTGTTGCTACTTTCAGCATTAAATTCAATACTTGGAAGATTCAGTGCTGTCAGCTGACAGAAAATAATAGATGCTGGAAAATACTTCTGCAGCCAGACGAAGTGTCTAAATGCATGTTTGTCTCCAAACTGGTGATGAATGTAGTTTAAACAAGGCAAACTTTGGGGACTGTAACCTTTTTTAGCTTACTGTAAAAACAGTTTACTGGGCTTTCTAATGACTTTAATACATTTTGGATATTAAATTTGTAAGTTGAATGAAGAGTATGAGGTTTTTTCTGGTCTAGTGGGCTTACTTTCTGTTCCATGGATGTCATAAATAACAATTCAGAATTTAAAAAAAGAGGCTAATTTTTTTCAGCACTCATTAGAAATGGAAGTAGAATTTAATAACAACTCTAAATCATCACGAAAAATATGGCTAATTTTCAGTTCCATGTGTTTTCTGGAAACCATGCAAACATCCCACACTGGCTGAAATTAGCTCCTTAAAAAACACGACGTGCCCACTGGCATCCTCCTGGACCCAGGAGCTCAGTGGTGAAGAGACATGAAGGAAAAGCCCACTCAAAGTAGTTTGATGTCCAAGCAGAAGTGATAGCAAACAGCTGCCAGGTGAACGATTGGTGAAGGATTAATTTTCCGTCTTGGTTATCTTGCTCCAAAAGCCCTTCCCAGGTTCAAGCACTTTCCAGAGACTCAGGGAAGGAGGCTCACACAGGGTCAAATGATGAAGAAATAATGGGAGAAAGGCAAAAGTAGTGCAAATATTGTGTCTGTGGTGTCCTTTTGGGAGTCGTATGTCAAGTCAGATACTGCACAAAAGGGCTCCAGCCTGATGCCTCGGCGAGGTGGTGAAGCTGCCTCCCTGCCCACCATTTCCAGACAGAGGTTTGCTTTAATTTCTCCCAGTGAGGTAGTTACTGAGGCTGCAATAACAAAAGGATTACATGGATATGTGATTGGATATTGGAAAAGCGCCTTTGTAACCAAGCAGAGGAGGCGGTACTTAATTTGTTTAAAAACAAAAGCTCCTATTTTGAGGGAATCTACATCACAATCTATGTGAAGCTCTAATTCCCCAAATCCATCTGTGCTTCCACTGGTATAGGGAATTACTGACCCTAGCAATGCCCAGATGGCAGATAAGGATGCAGAAAAGGATTGCTTATTTTATTAACTCTAGCTACCTGGGGGAGGGGCTAAGCCCCCCATTTCAGATTGGGGACACAGCAAATATACTATGACAATTAAACCCAATTAAAATATCTTTCACAGGAAATCATTACAGAACAGTGCTTCTAATGTCTTTTTCTCTTGATGTGGCAGAGGAATGTGTGTAAAGCAGAAAGAGTCCAGCCTCACAAATGGAAGAAGGCAAATTAACAAATTTTGCAGCTGCAGCATGTAGGGGGAGTAGAAATCTGTTTCTTTTGTAATATTTATCTAGGAGATAGGGATTTCCAGGAAGTCTAATTCTCAGAGTCTAGTTTAAATGCCTGGTCTTTCTGTATAATTATTGGAGACACAAAGGCTTCTGCATAGGTGCTTGGAGTCCTCTGAGGAGGACTTTTTGATTGAATTTGGAACATCAGTTCCCAGTGAGGGCTCACATAAGACGTGAAAAGCTTGAGAGTGAATATCCTGAAAGGTGTTTTAAGGTCCTCCACTCCATTTTTAGGAGAAAAGGCTGGAAGTCTTGTACACCTGAGGCAAAGGGTCCCATTCACAACAACAAACACAAATCTTATGTCACCTGCCAGTATTATATGGAGTAGCATATCTGCAACTCTGTGTAATCAAACACTTCAGTACATCTAGAAATTAGTCTTTCCACATGTGAGCCTGCTTTCCCGTGTTTTTGACCATTTTATTTTCCAATAATTGCAAAACTATACAAACCACTGGCGTGAATTTCACAGTTTTGCCATTGACAAGACAGATCCAAAGCTGTTTCATCAGGCTTTACTTTTTTAAAAATTATTTTGGTGGTAGAAAGGAAAACAAATTGTAAGATGGCAAACATTGTTTGGGATCTTCATGAAAGTGAGTTTTGAGTACGAGGGAGGTACAGACACACCATACCTTCTAAAATGAATAAAGGGACACTAAGTCCAGAAATTAAAATAAAATTTCAAGAGGGGGTAAAAAAGGTAGAGTGTAAGATAAAATCTGTTGTAAAGCTGTACTTTCCGTTTGGTAGCCTCTGAAATGAACCCATGGCATTTTCACTATACAGTTTAAAATGAGCCAGGCTGTGTTAAGTTTCCAACATATATCAGTGCATGATAAGACCCTTACAAAAACATCAGGGAGTGAATAGAGGAGTACTTGTTCACCCACCAGACAAACCCAAAGCACCACCGAAATGTTAGCGATAAAGTGATTAAAATATCTGTCATTTAATGAGGGGCAATATCAGTGATGCGATGAAGAATCTAAACGAAACTGAATCTCATTGCTGTGGTGATTTTTTTAAAGGAGCATCTCCAATCTTCATCTTACTGTGATTTTTCCTAGCATATCTGCCCTAGAACCATGTACTTTAGGGATGAGTGACACTTTGTAGAAACCAGCACCCTGTATTAAGATTGATGTTGACCAGTCAAAACAAGGCAGATTGGCCCATGTAAATCTCTTCGGTGATTACAAGTCCAGCTGATGCAGGATGGATGCCAAACGTCTATTAACACTGGCCTCTGTGAATATTTTAGCATTTGCCTGATGTTCCAAACTCTACCCCCCGCAAAAAAAAAAAAAAAAAAAAAGACATATGAAGCAAACAAAACAGATGCACTTTGGCCTCCCTTTACTTTTGTGGATAATGGTTAGTTTTACTGGAAAGGTTTTATCTTAGTTTACTCTTTTAGCACAAAACAGATATTTCAGCTGATGCTTTCCTTGTTTATTGAAAACAACTGTGCCGAGTTTAAGCAGAAAGCCAGAGTTTAACTCCCTCGTGCTGGTTCACAGCTCTTTGCCTGCAGCCGTGGCTGTGTGTCCAACAGCACTTGACGGGCCTGACAGCCCCCAGAAGAGCAGCCACGGTGCAAAGCACAGACCCCTCAAGACCTCTGGTGAGAGGGAACTGTTTGGAAGGTTGGAGAACCACACATCTTTTGTGTGCGTTGTTTTCATAGATGGAGCACGGAGCAGAAGGAATCCGTTAAGATGTCCAGGAGTGAGGAAGACCTCACAGCAGGACTTTGGGTAGGACCCCTGGAGACTGGGAAATGCATCCGGAGTGCCGTGGGTGCAGAAACATCCCTAGGCTGGGAAGGATTTCCTATTTCAAGGGAAAAATACTTCACTGAAATAAACCAGCAAATTTCAGATGGCTAAAAGGTTTTTAAACTTTGCGTTATTGTTTAAACTTTGCTGGCGTAATGCAGTGCAATCTCTTTCATTGGTGATAACAGGAGATGCTCTAAGACCAAAGTTTAAAATGCCATACTGCCAGGAAAACATGGCATGTTGCCATGTGACAGAACTATTACTGGGAATAGCAGGATGAAACAGGGAAGAGAATATGGAGCCTAACAGAAAGACAAAATGATAAATCTGGTTTTTTTAAGTGAGCTGTGAATAATCTGCCAAGGAATATAATCGAAAGGTAATAGGATGCTGACTGGTCAAAATTGGCATCAGTTTTGATCCCAAAATACTTTTTAAAGCAACTTTGAGATTGCAGTCAAAAACTTCTTAAGAAAACTTTGTAGGACATAAAGGGGCTGTGCATGCACCTTACTGTGCAAATAAAACAGGAAGGAAACAAACAATGCTGGGTCCTGGGCATCAGTGTTTAAACAGCTTGAAGAATTTGGAGCGATTCATTCTGAGAGACACCAAATAAAAAAGTGAAGATAGGATTACAAATACATGACTTATAAACAATCCTTGAAGGAGAAGAATACACAGGGAAAACATTTGCCTGCAGGAGTGTATTCGATGATTTGATGTTTCATCTCCTGACCACTACTGAAAACTGAGCTGTCAGCACTGACTGTTAAACCTTGTTCCTGGGTGCTAATGAGCAGATCAGAGCCAAACATTTTATATAGCACTTTGGGAATGTGTTTTCCCATATGCCTTATTTTATGTTTGTGTAAAAGGGTTCATTTCATTAAATAAAAGTAGCACAGTTTCTTCCAAAATCCCCATGGCAGTGCAGAACAAGGCATGATGTGGATCATCAAAGGTTTCTGAAATCAAACATCCTCCTTTGCCATGTGTACAAGAAACCTTACAACAGACACTTAGGAAATCATAAACCAGGTTAACAAATGTATAATTTAGCAGTTAGTGGTTCTACTTCTCCCCAAAATAGGAGGAAATATAGCTCTTTTTAGTTGTTTGTGTTTTTTTCTTATTATTATTTTTGTTATTATTAGCCTTACCTAAAAAATATGTATCATATACACCAATGTCTAATCCAGTTCAGTGAGATAAACCTGTTCATCTTTTCATTCTTTAATTGTGCATTATTAAAGGATGGCTCAGGAAAGCTTCAAATGCAGGAAAAGGTCTTACCAAGTAGTTCATTTTCCATGGTATTTAGTCATTGCTGAAACCACCCATAAGTTATTCAGGAATATTTATCTCTTCTTAGGAGGAAAGGAAGGAATAAAACCATCTGTGTTTCACTGAATCCATTCTGTTCTCCTGCAGTGTGTGCAGGGAGATTGCAGGTGGAAAGGACTGAGCAGGGTACAAGGAACATGGGAACATTTTGAATGGTGCTATCACTACTCCCCAAAAGTTAAACAAAAGAGACTGGTCTGGCTGGAACCTGCAGTCACCTACAGAGGAACAAAGACAGACTGTAATTGCACGACTGAGCTGTGCTGATAAAGCTACCTTTCAAACACAGGCCTGGACATTTTTTTTCTCTACTACTGAAATCTCTGGAAAGCCCTAAATAATTGACTGTTCAGGAGCCAGCAGCCGAAATAGAAGTTGGAAGTGCTGTTTGCACAGGTGGCTGGCCTACCGGGAGACTAAATGCTTACCCCCTTGCCCATATCAATTATTCTGAGACTCTGTCTGTTTAATGTCTGCCAGTTTTGATAACAACAAAATCCTTTTAGAAAACTGCTGATGCAACATTTATTGTGTTATCTTTATGGGATGGAATTTTTCTTTTTTCTTTGCCTTTTCTTTCTTGTTTTCCTTTTTGCAGCACCGTAGTGAGCAAAGGTACTGAAGCAGCTGCCAGGAGACCAAGGTAACAAGTCAATTAAACTACCACCCCAAACTTCCAGGAGTTTAAAAGTAAACAGGCTGAGGAGGCCCTGTGGGGATCTAGGTTGATTTACTTTAAAAGTGTGGGTATGGGCTTCTGTACAAACAATGAAATTCAACCATTCCTCCTTGCAGTTACCAAGGGACTTACCTGTCTCTTGGAAAAGCCTGACTGAGATGAAATTTTGTCTTCTGGTCCAGGCACTGCAGCAGGTCTCATACCACACACCAAGGTTTGTTTAATATGAAAGCTGTACCTTTTATTAGCTTGTCCCTGTGCAAAGTAATAACTGGGATAAATCACACGAGATTTCCCCAAATAAGCAGATGCTGAGATCAGAGCAGTCCTGAAAAGAAGGCAATGCCTCATCTTTCCATGGAGATCTATCCAAGCTGCAAATGGAAAGTCCTCTTCAGAGGAGATTGAGACTTTTGGTGGCATCACAGGTTCTTCTGCATCGGGTGGTTCTATCCAGGCACTGACTTGCAAAGCCAAATGTTTATGAGAAAAGCAGATCTGCTTAAGAAAGAAAAATAAAAAGTAACAATAAATTCCTAGATCTCCTATCTAAGGAGGAAAGCAATGAAAAAAACCCAACCCAAACTCCAACTTGTGTCCTCAGTGCCAAAACTGCACAGAATTTTGGTCCCGATTCCCCTTTGCAAAACACTTGGGTTGCCAATTGCATGCAATTTGGAGCAGCAACAGTGAATCAAGCAAATGCCACCCACCAAGTGTTTGGGCTCAGCAGCAGCTCTGTTCCTTCCTCTTGTTACCTCAGTTAACCTAGACCTGTTCCCTACCCAAACTGTTTGTTTAACCTCAAGAATAATAATGATCCAGTGCTGCCAATTTGTCATGTGGGAAACGTTATTCAGTCCCTTTAAAAGAGCTCATGGGCCAAAGCACAGAAGAACTTGTGAAAGCCAGCAGTGAGAAACAGGAAAGCTCCAGTAAAAGAGAAATGGTGGCTGAAAACTGCTATAAAATCCATGAGCATCTCAGAGGAGAAACCCAAGTTGCCATTTTAAGGTGTGTAAGTCTCGGTAGTTGTCTTAACCCTGCTCGATGAGAGCATTTTGGATAAAGAGCCACTTACAGCAGGACATGGTGTGGTGATTAACATGATTAACACCACCTGCCTTTGGACGCACCTCCAGCTCTGGGTCGTGAGTGAGTGACCTCAGAACAAGGGGTGTCACAGGAGACACTGCTTGTCAGGGCAGACTTCACTGCTGACACTGCAGTACATTGGATTCTCTCGCACATTACTCTGACCCCAAATGCCTGTCTGTTTAGCTTTGCAGAGTTGGGACTACTCTGCTAAGGGATGGAGAAAGTGTATGAGCAGAGGGAATAGCTGGAAAACATAGGTGAGGAGCAGAGAAGCCCTGTGTAGTGAAAAAAAATCACTCAAAAATAGTTAGAGGGTGGTTGCTTCCCTCATACAATGAAGCTGAAGCAGTGATACTGGAAGGTTTTGAGGCCAGTGGTGTGTACCCAGCATACAGAGATAACTAGAAATGCAGAGAATAACTGTTTTTATTAACCCCAAAGAATATTGCTCAAACATAGTCAAAGTGAAAAAAAATCTGGAGACTGTGCTAATTCAGTTAAAGTATTGATGTATTTTCTTCTCCATTAACAGGAAACTCGGAAGAGACAAAGTAGACACTCTACAAATGCATAGCACTTAGGAGTTCACAGTAATTTCATGGCCAGTTATTATTTCCTGATTTCTCAGATTCAGTGTTGATGAGAATGTGATGAGATATAGATTGCTAAGAAGATCATCAAATTTGGAGTCACATACTAATGGATAGAGGGGAACGTTGTTTCTGCTGATGCTAATTCTGCATCCTGCCTGAGTATGTGGTCTTGCTTTTAGACAGCAGGTATGAGGGAGCTCAAATGGTAGTGTTCCCACTGTAATATTTTGCTTTGAAGCCGAGTCCCTCTAGACAAGGACCCATCCTTGACGGGCTGTCATCAGGCTCCTGCAAGGTAGGGCTGAGAGCCCACCTACCAGTGACTAATCTTTTCCTTTTTGGACGGGGCTGAGTGTGTGGTTTCCAGGTCAGACAAAGTATATCCCCCAAGGAGAAAGATCCTGCTTATGGATTTCCCGTACTTTCCTATTGTCTAGCAGTGTCTGGGAGCTAATGTCAGTACTGTGCCTAGTTATCATCAATCGACAAATTACATTTTTTTAAAGGTCAAAACATCCTCTCACAGAGCTCTGCTTGGTTCAAAGTTCTGGAGCAAACATTCTCACTCGTTCATGGTTGTCTGGGTAGCAATGACTTTTCTCTGTGCAGATTACATTTAAAGTTCACCCTGTAATCAAATGAAATGAAAATAATGTCTTCCAATGTTTCTTTGGGTTAGTGGGTTTTATGCGACTCAGTGGCATCTGGTAATTTCTTGTCATTATTGTCCAATTGCTTTGTAAAAGAAAAGCACATTCAGCAAGATGGCAAAATGACCAAGAGCTGAAAGAGGAGCACCCAATTTCCTTTCAAAGTCCACTCTCTTGGAATGTCCTGGGGTAAGCTGGCGTTATCAATCCACAACTACACATCCCTGGAAGGATCCAAGGCCAGACTGGATGGAGCTCTGAGCAACCTGGTCTAGTGGAAGGTGTTGCTGCCCGTGGCAGGGGTTTCGAACTAGGTGACCTTTAAGGTCTCTTTCAATCCAGGGCATTCTGTGATTCTGTGATGATCTGAGGTATTTTATGGAGAAAATTTGCTTCTCAGTCTTGGAGGCTTGAGACAAAGAGCCAAAAGGAGAATCTCAGTTCCAGTTACGCTTGTGGACACAGATGCTTTAACACAAACTGGGAGAAGCATGCATGGCCACAGGCAATCTAAGAATACTGTGAAATAACAATCAATTTACTTAATTTCTTGATGTTCAAACTGGATATATACACAAACATTGCCAGTTCTTGTTGTGTGCTTGATGCAAGTGATTCTGGAGAATGAAACAGAAAAAGAGCAGTCTTCCTTTTGAGTCTGTCTTTAAGTTTATAAACATGCACATGCAGTACAAAATGCTGGGGGAAAAAATCACTACATGTGGATGTGTTATGTACAGTACTTCAGGGTTTAAAACAGATGTAGTGGGGTAACGATGTCACGATGACAAATTGCAGGGTCACCTGATAAACTGAGCCCTCCTTTGTTAAAGGGCTCCCCACTTTTGACCTCTTCACCTACAAAATATTTTTGCACCAGGATACTTCTCAGGGCACTCAGAGGCTGTGGCTAACGACAGCTGCCTTGGAAAAATAACCAAAACATATGCATTGCCCCCTCCCACACAAGGTATTTATTTAAGATAAATGTATTGCTCCAGATTGGAGTCTGCTGCAACAGTTGGCGCTGGGTTTATTACAGGTTTCAGATCCAACAAGCCATTGCTTTCAGTGCTAGGAATGTGTTACATCCTGACCTGGTTCTCATCCACATAGTTTGGGTCTTTCCATGATCGTCCTTTGCAATCTCAATCATTGTTCTAATGGTCCGTGCAGTGGTGCTCCTAATTACTAAGTACTGCTTGGAAAGGAGGCTTGTTCATGTCCGCTCTGTGTGTTTTTCTGAAGTCTGTTCATATGGTTTTGTGGTGCAGGACTTCACAAAAGAAGGATGGAGAGCAGGAGCCTATAAAATGTATTTTGAGTTCTCTAAGGAATATCCAAAATAAGGGTTCTATAAAATAAGTGCCATATACAGAAGGCAGAGAGATCTCATTTGCTTTCAGCTTTCCTGGCAGTTGTTTTAGCCAGTTTGTACAAACTCCTTGTGGATGTCTACTCTTCAGGCTAACTTCACAGATTCTACCAAAAAATATTTTTAAGCTGTTGTCCCATTCCACGGTGCATATAGTGCCCATTCCGAGGTTATTTTGAGACAACATAAACTCTTACGGGAAAGCTTTTCAAAAATCTGGCTATTCAAAAGTATGGGGTTCAGGTGAAGATCACAGCAAATCTTTTTTGTCCATGAGATCCACAGAATCACAAAATTCACTGCAAGGAATACAAAATGTTGAGTTGTTTTGTCTTTTCATCACTCATATCCTTATATTCTCCCCCATAATTTCCAATTGTCAGAGCTATCCGTCTCCAATGGTGTAATAATTAACTTTTCTAAAGGGAGGAAGGAAGGAAGGAAGGAAGGGAGGAAGGTAGGAAGGAAGGCAGGGAGGAAGGAAGGAAGGAAGGAAGGGAGGAAGGTAGGAAGGAAGGCAGGGAGGAAGGAAGGAAGGAAGGAAGGGAGGAAGGTAGGAAGGAAGGCAGGGAGGAAGGAAGGAAGGAAGGAAGGGAGGAAGGTAGGAAGGAAGGCAGGGAGGAAGGAAGGAAGGAAGGAAGGGTGTTTCTTCTTCCCAAAGCTGTCTGGTGGTCAGTCTCCTAATTGTCTCTTAATTAGAATTGATGAGTTGTAGAAGTTGAATTTTCAGCTTTGAAAGGACCATCAGGAAGTTGTCTGCACTGTTAGTGTAGCAAAAACAAGCATTTGTCATGTAGTTTTAGCTCTTTTTTAAAAATACTAACAGATATGTGAGCATTTCTTCCAGTTTGAGGTTGTGTATCAAGCTTCCTCTAAACAGTGTGAACTGGGACCTGATCTCCCACAGAATAAAGTACAACACATTTACCTTCAGCTTTTAAATCTTGGTGTCAAAGACAGTTTTTACTCACAGTATGTTTTAATGTAAGAGGTGTCAGATTGGACTGGATAGCCAGTGGACCCATCCACCTTTCCATATTTTTCAGTGGCAAGAAGTGAGCTTCTTTCAAGCCTCCTCACGCAGCTTGGTGTCAGCTCTTTACAAGCCTGTCAGAAAGATGAAGGTTTGATTTTTGTAATTCACAGAAATATCTTTTCTAAAAATGAAATTTCCCAATATGCCCTGTACAGAGGCAGCAGTTGCAGACACTGGTAAGGAAATATAAGTGAAATTCATGATATCTGTGACTAAAATCCAATGCCAGTCATACTATTTCTGAAAATAAGTATATTGTGACATTTTCTAATGCCCTTTATAATTTAGGCATTTATCTCACACTGTATCTGTTAGGTGAAATTATCTGGGGCAGGCAGGAGGATCTGAAAAACATCTCTTACAACTTGAACCTCTACTCTTCCACTACTAAACTAGATGGAGAGGCATTTTCTATTTCTGGTGTGCACATCTAGCATAGCCAAGACCCTTCCTGCTGGGCCTTAGCCCCTGCAAAGGCTTCCTGGGGTAGATATTGAAGCAACACTTCTTTGAAGATCTCTTCTCATACAGCATGTTGACTCTGCCTATCTGAGGTTATCTGTAGCATCAGGAACGTAATTAAGGACTGATTTTCAAGACAAGACATGTCATGGCAGTTGAGAAGTGTTATCTTTTATCCTGACAGAAATACGTAAACAGTGAGTGTCGCTTTCCTTCAGCATCCATCATGTGCTTGGTTAAAGTTGCTTTCACAGGCATGGAGAAAATTAATCAGCTGCCTACTCATTTATGCATCCCCTAATTGCGCTCGCAGCTGAAGTAGCTGTCGCCCAAATTGCCAGAACTGGGTTCTTGGAGCATTTCGAGAAGCCTTTCTAATGAGCAGTTCTGATGCTGATCACATAACGAGCATGAAGAGAGAAGTGTGACCGTGACACTTGTGCAAACACATTTGGCTCGGCTCCTTTTTAATTAGTGCCTGGAAGCAGGGCTTGCCAAATTCTGGGGGCTGCCTGTGAAGAGGCAGTTTGATTGAGGTCAGCATCCAGTTGTGTGTGCTGCTGAGCACTCACTGCTGCTTGATCCCTACCAAAAGCTTGCAAGTCTGCAAGTTTTCCCCGTCCGCATCGAGCTGAACAAAAATGCCTTGTCAGGCAGCTGAGGAAAATGAAAGCAGTGTGAGGGAGGCAAAGAGCTTCTCATCTCTGCCATCCTTCCATGAAAATGGTACCTTTTAACTCTCTGAGAGTCACAGCCTTTCTTCCCTGATGTTATGTCAGCTAGAGTCCTTTTGATATTTCAGCAAATAAAAATGATTTAGGGCTGTTTCCTCATACATTATCAGAACTGAGAATATCAACCATACGCTGTGTGGAAATTGCTTTCTACTGTACACAAAAACCAGAAAACAACTGAAATTGTACATAACATGAAGCCTATAGGGTAAACTCCTTTCGATATACACATGTGCTATTTATAAATTCTAAATTTATTTTCTGGCAGAAAGTTTAAGGAAAGCATGTGCAACATCCCCAAATTGCTTACACTACTACACTGTTTTTAGAAAAGAGTCTGAGGAAGAAAAGGGGGTTAATCTTCAGTTTCTGTCCTTTAAGGATGTCATGGCCAGTTGAAGAATAAGGAGTGAAATGAAAAGACATCGAATAAGATGTTTTCTGAAGCCTCGCTTTTTACAGTTCTTCTGACATGTCTTCTTGAGAAACTTTGAGTGGCTTCAGAGTTGTCACATGATTTGTGGATGCCAAAGAAATCAGAAAGCCTTGGGAATAAAATCTTGGAACCAATGTTTTTTATTTCTCCAGTGTGGTATGGTCGATGCAGAATAATTAATGTTTGTGAGATTCCTTAAGAACAAGGTATACATTATTGGCCATATTTACAGAGTAGGTTTATTTTACTTTATTTCACAGACAATTATATGAGTAACTCATTAAGTTTAAATGATAAAGCAAACTAGACTTCTGGGAAACATAGTATAGCCAGGGTGTTGGTAAAAGAAATTAGTGAAGAAAACTATGTAAAATAAATTTTTGCTCTAAACTGAAGGAAATTGTACAAGAATTTAGTCTGGGAATATCTGAATGTGTCTTCATGTATTGTTTTTACTTGCAAGCCTGAGGGCTTGAATACCAAACATAACGGGAACAGCTCTGAAGTTTCTGTAACTAAAAGCTTTCAAAAAGTGCACTGGAAATCAAACTAAATAAAATAGCTTCAGAGAAACAAGAGTTGGCAGCATCTAAGAGGCCAAATATCTCTTAGAAGGTATTTTGTAAGAATTTGGAATAGTTGGTCAGATAAAGAAGTTCAGGGGAATAGAAATGCACTCTTAAAAAGAACTTGTGAAAGTATGGAAAATTTGAGGAATGGCCCGTTAGGTAAGAAAGTGCTGAGGGCTCAGTTGGTAGAGATGGTGGGTGATGTTTCATTTCCAAAACTAAGCAGATGGGAGGAAGCAGTAAGCAATTGGGAATGGGGTGGAAAGGAAAGGAAGAACTATTGAGTCCGTGCTCAGAAACCACTGGGACCAGAACTCACTGCCTGGCAGGTTCCATCTCTAATTTTCAGCTGGTTGGCCCTTTTGATTTTGGAATGTTTCTATTATTGTGATTTACAAATGGAAACCAGCCAGACCCAAGGTGTTCTGAACAAAGGTTTCATAATCTTGGCACTTTGTCTGTTTGACAGAGAGAGAGACTAGTAGAAGAGACTCTTTTAGAAAGTGAGGTGTATTTTGAATTCTGTTTTACAGCCTGTCTTCCTTCTCTGTTTAGCCGAGGAAAAGTTCTCTCTTGACCAAGTAATGTTTCACAAAACCAGTTACAAAACAGCTGAGAGCTGCTGTCATGGACCTGTGCTTTATTCATCTCCTCACAGCATTGCTGGCGTGGAATGAACAAAGCTCTGGTACCTCATGGAGATCAAAGAGGGGAGTGGTGCAGGAAGTGGCAAACAAAAGGGAAACGGAGCCTTGAAAGTCATGCAAGTTTGGCATCATTTTGAAAGCCTTGGTGTTGAGCAGCCACACTAGCTATAAGATCCTGCCTGCTTAAGTTTACCAGGAATTTGTAACTGAAAAAGAAACGTTACCATAAGAGACACTTTGTCAGAAAGACTCCATCCTGTTATGAAAAACAGTTTTGTGTGAGCATAGTCTATTAAATTGCACATAATCTGACAACTGTGATCTTAGTGTAAAACATTTTCCCCTTTCTCCCCTTATAAATATATTTTTACCTTTTTTTTACATCCTTTTAAGGGACGAATGAGTTCATGAACTTTATCGATAAACAACGTTGCTCCTATCTGGTCTTTTGTTTTCCTTTCAGGAGTTTTGCTGGGACATCTGTAGTTAAATCTTCATGATTTTGGACATATACTATTCGAACTATTCCCTTTTCCTAGCTCCTAATATGGCAAAGCCATTCCTACTCAGACATGCTCATAAACATTTGCATAAAGTGAGTTGTGTACTTGAATTGGGGCCTCCGACATATCCTGTTTGATATAGTAGACCTCATAAAAACAAAGACAAGACAGATGCAATTTGTGCCTGTCTGGAAGCGAAGTGCTTCTCTGCTTCACTCATATAAGCATCACAGTCTGGCAGAGAGCGGAACATCTGGGTACTGCCTGCTTTTCAACCAGCCCTGACAGAAGAGAAATCCTTTCATAATGCAATTAAGTAGTAAGTGTGTGAAACCCATATCTGTAAAACATAAATAGTTTCTGAACAGTCCAGAGCATTTTTGGTTTTTGTTGTTGATATGAAATGCTATATGTAGATTCTGAAAGTTTTCTGTCTGCAGTGCAAACTCTGCCAAAGTTAAAAATGTAAAGAGTGACCTGAGATAACTTTAATTTCTTTTTTATTAACAAGCAAGCCAGAAATGCCTGCAAAAGTTGTCTTATTTTTGACTAGCACATTGGTGCAGAAGCACTTAAACAAGGTCAATGTATTTTTCCCTTAAATTCCGAGTCAAAGTGTAATCACTTCTTAGGGTAGCAAGTACTGTTCATGTCTCTGGTCTCCCTGGTGAGTGTCCTATAAGGCTGTATTAAGTCTTACTCTCTTTTCTGGGTACAAACCTGTCTTATGATGAAAAACTGCTCCATAGTAAGGTGAAGAAAGTCCAGCAGCCACTTTCTTGGTGTTAGCAAAAGCATCTGGACATCTGACATGAGCTTGGACAGCATCAGCCAGAGGATCTTCAACATGCTGGGCAATTGCTGCAGCCTTTGCCTTGAAACGTACCCGCCTTCATCCAGAACTATCTTCTTATCCACTGCTGAAGAGGGTGGATGGTCAAATAGTTTGGGATTCTCTGATAGAAATGGATTTAATGCATTGAACACCTCCCTGCAGTCCAGTCCAGATACTAGTGCTGGAGGAAGCTGCTCAGATGTGTCCTTGCTCCTCCATTCCTTTTTGGCCAGCCCCGAGGGCTGGTTCCTGTGCATGCCCTGGGAAGTACCACACTCCCCATCTTCTCATTGCTGACTCACCCATGCCAAAATTCAGGTTAGCCCTTTCCAGGGAATATGAACCTAAATATATGAAAAAGGAAAATTCTGCCATTCTGCCTTCCTGTAAAATCTGTGTTGGGGCAGATAACTGAGCCTAGATCTCTGGAAATCAGCTTGTATTGATGGATCATCCTGCATTTACACACACAGAGCATCTTAGACAAGAAATTTATGGTTTCTACATAAAAAAAAAATCTCAAATTGTATTTCTTGTATGATGTGCAGCAATATTCTTGAGGAAACACTGAAGTCTCATCATTAAGGATTAACCATGTAAATATGACCTATCAAAAAGATTCAGTGAAGACAGTAGTGCTCTGTGGACAACTGAATCATTTAGGTCAGGGGATTTTTTTTTTTTTCACTATTATTGTTTAAAGGAGAAAAACAATCGCAAGGTGGCCAGCCAGAAGGCCTAGGGGAACGATTCATGCTCAAGGTGTCAGTACTAAAAGGCACAATAGGAAGCAGATGTGCAGAAAAACAAAATAAAACTGCAGGCAGGAAGGACTACCTCGGGCTACAACTGTTCCTACTGTTCCTAGTTAATGAGAACTCCACAAGGAATTACTGATTTAATTACAGCTCACAGGCAATATGCTAGCTTATCCTTTTTAAATTATGCATTAGAAACATGCGGAGCAAATGTAGGCTTTTGCGTGGTTCAACATCTAGAAAGGAGGAGGAGACCTTTGATATTAAAAATATTCGGTGTACAGGGGACAGGCATGGTGCCAACTGTCCAGAGAAGAGCAAAATGCTGTGTGGCAACATCTTCCATGACACCAGGTGGGAGCTGGATCTGGCTCAGAGGCTTGCCCTGTGCTGTAAGGTCGAGTGCTTGCGCTGAATTAGGGTTACCCTAATTAATTTCTCTGCCATATTACAGCAAATATGGCAGGTTCTAGATGGAGATACACTGAAATTATTATCAGACCTGAAAAAATGACTTTGAGGGGAATTTCAAGTCATTCCCAAGGTTATATGGATCAGCAATGGTTCCCGAAATAGGACTAAATTTATGACTTTTAGGCTGAAGAATGAATGCTAAACCCAGGTTTCTAAGCTATTTTAGAGGCCATTTCCCTATTCAGATAACAAAAACAACTTAAACTTTTAGTTTGCAAGGGTATTATAGGAAATGTAACCCAGAGATTTTTCATGGTTTCTGCTCCTCTCACTGACCTGGTCCAAAAAAGGAGAAGGTAGAAGAATCAAAAAAAAAAGAGAAAAAAGTCTGGTGATATTAAATGGTCTCCTGAATGCAAAAGATGCCATTAGGAACATTAAAGGAAATTTATGTACAGCTCTTGTGTGTCGGGGCTCAAATTTTTCCAAAAACTTTATTGTCCAACCGGATGTGTCAGAAACTAAACGGAGTGCACTTCAATGCCAAGAAACTGATGGTAAAGAGCATCTAGCACCATATATCACCGAGAAATCATTCCGGAGGGGATAAAGATATGCAACGATTGGAAACAAAAAAGTAAGTTTCCCTATAAAATGGGCTTAGGAAGCACTTTTCTGTTATTTCTTACAAAAATTCTTCTTAGTAAAAGATTATGGGCTCTCAGTATGAATCAATATAAAGAAGAAAAAGGGGCATGTTAGATAGATTTTGATAGCAGGCAGTGTGTCACATCGGTAGCAAAGTGTTGGGCTCATACCTGGGCAGGCACCTCTGGCAGGGAAGAGCATTTATCCACAGTTTTCTGTCAATTAGGGAACTCCCATATCGATGCATGTATCAGATAATTTTTTCCCCCCCTCCACGTACTGACAGATTTTAGAGCATGGTTAAGAGATTTCCGTGTCAGGATTATTCTGACATTTGTTCCACATGAGATGGAAAAGGGCCAGGCTGGAAAAGCCGGAGGGAAGGAACATCTTTCCAGGCAGGAGGCACTCAGGGCGTTACAGAGGCTGCTCTCCCTGTGCTTTGCTTTGTTCCCTTAACATGAGAAGGAGGGGGGACAGCTCAGAGCCGCTCACCCCATTTGTCACCCTAATTCAATGTTTGTTGCCCGGGTGCTGTGCAAATCAAAGAGTCCCTTGGGTGTTTTTTGCCTGTGTGCTGGGTTGGGTGGGGGATCCTGGCTGCTCTCCTGCCCTCCTACACATTCCACAAGCTCTAGACATGTGAGTGGTTCGCTTAACTCTGTACGTGCAGTACGGAACCAGCTTTGGCAGCAACAAATAGATTTTAGTTTGTCAGCAGCATCATATTAACATATGTATATGTGGGTGAATTCAGAAATATAAATGCATATTAGCAGTTTATGGAGCTGCCTAAGGCTGTTGCAAAGTCCTCATTAGTTCTTGCTTATCACAGAATGGTTTGGATTGGAAGGAACCAGTGAAAGTCATCTAGTCCAACCTCACTGAAATTAGCAGGAACATCTTCAGCTAGACCAGATTGCTCTCACACAGGTCTTTTCATGCTGCCCAAGCCCCAGATATTTCCTCAGGACCACTGAATAAATGTATAGCATGTAGAAAGGTGGTGGAAATCCGTAACTGAACAGCCTGTTACATAAAACACACTATGACACTGGAGATAATCATCATTTTGGCCAACTACAGCAGGTCAAAATGCTTTCCTGAGTTTGTTTTTTGTTGATGGTTTGAATTATGTTTATTTAGAAGAGAAAAGATCCTAAGTGATATTTCCATTGCCAAACGTTAGACATTATAATCCACAAACAAACACCTAGACAGCACAATTTTTGTCAGGTTTTCAAAAATCAAACAATAAACTGCTTCGTCTCTATAGGTGACTAATGAAGAACTGAGTAAGGATTGCTGTGTTGCTTTTAATTTAGTTTTGCAGCTCCCTCCTGAAAACCAAAGTGAACTCCAAAGGACAAAGTCTCCAAGCCAGCTGATGCTCTCTGTGGATGTTGTACTGCACATTTCGGCCAGCTGTACGGAGTGGGGTGATATTTATTTCTCCCTTTTCTTAAACTGACTAAATGAATTAGGGTTCAAACTGTATATTTGCTCTAGAATTTCATCTAATTCCACTCTCATTGCAGCACAACATTTAAACATAAAATAAAATAGTAAACTCAATCTTTCCAAGTCTATGGCTTGTTGACATTGAACCTCACACAGTCCTTACACCGTCTGCTTGGGACGACATGGCGCTATTAGATCAACAATACCAGCTGTTTTTTTAATTCTCTTGGGAGCCAAATTTTAAATAAAGCTAAATATTAGGTCTGTGCTTAGATCTATTCTATAAATATTGTCATTAATTTAGGAGACATTTGTTTTGAGGGTTTTTTGCATTTAATTTTTATTGTTGATCTTTACAATCTTGCATTTGTCATTGTTTTTTAAGGTATTCATAATAAGTGTTTTGTTTAGCATACTTCTGTGGTGCAATTTTTCTGTCATGATTGGATGTTTCTAATAGGCTCCGGGGTTTGTTTGCTTTGTCTCTGTAGTAATTTTAATTACAGGGCCACATACTATTTGTCACTGGGTGTCAAAAAGAGCAGGGGGCTGAGACTTGAAAGGATTTGGAATCATTTACTTGTTCTGTTTCAATTATGTTTTTTGACACCCCCAAAAATCACTCGCATCTGTGATCTGAAGTGTTATGAGCTCTCAAACGGACAGCAAGAATCATGGGATGATTTGGGTTGAAAGGGACATTAGGGATTGTTTATTTCCAACCCCCTGCCATGGGCAGGGACACCTTTCACTATCCCAGGTTGCTCAGAGCCCCATGCAACCTGCCCTTGAACATTCCCAGGGATGGGGCATCTTCTCTGGTCAACCTGTTCCAGTGTCCCACCACTCTCACAGTAAAGAATTTCTTCCTAACATCCAATCTAAACCTGCTGTCTGTCAGTTTAAAGCCATTCCCCTTTGTCCTGTCACTCCAAGTCCCTCTCCGACACTCCTGTGGCACCTTCAGGTACCAGAAGGGGCTCTAAGGTCTCCCTGGAGCCTTCTCTCCTCCAGGATGAGCACCCCCAGCTCTCCCAGCCATGGTACTTGTTCTCTCAGCAGCAGGCAGAGCTGTTCAGTATGGTGACACGTGAAGGAAGAAATAAAGCATGAGTATGTAAGAACAATGGTCATTTGCTAAAGGCTTTTATGCCTGAAGATGCCAAGGATTAATCAGCGTTTGCTACCAGCAGACGAGACATTTTCATAGCACAGCTGCTAACGTGTCCAGCATTATCTGTCCTTTAACACAGAGCTCACGTACTGTACGTGGATTTGCCGTGCGTGCTCGCTGTATTTCTTTGGCAGAATTATATCAGGCCACACAGGCCGCAGAGCAACCCCAGCAGTGCCTTCCTGCCATTGTGCACCAGGAAGGGCCGGCCGAGCGCCTGCGATTTCCCTCCTTCGGCTGAGGATGCTTTATTTTCAAACAGCAGCCAGAGTAACAGGAGCAGAAGGCTGCTCCGCAGCATAAGGAACAGCTGCTGAGTTACGGGACAAGCAGATCCCCTCCGCGGCACCCTCGAGCTGGTACCAACACCTGCTTCACTAGTGTTGTAACCCAACATTCTTATTGCACTAAAAGTGGAAAATTAAGCCCACCTCTGTGTCAGACAGATTTTCAAGAGTGAAAACCTGAGTCCAGATGCATTAAGACCCTTCTGTGCGAATCAATGTGAAAATCAGAAGCCAAATTTTTCACCCTTGCATCCCTTCATATATCTTTTGGTCCAGGACATACGAAGCGATGAAGCTCTGGCTTCAAATGCCACAGTGAGCTACTATTCTCCAAAGCTCAAACACTCTCTGTCTGGGCTGTTTCCTGGAAGATTAAGTTATCATTTTGGGCTGGAAGGTTGTAATTTGCGAGGCTTCACCAGAGATAAATGGGTTTTGTTTGTTTCTGCATCAAATGGGAACATGGATAAGACTAAACCGCAGAAAACAGTATGACTTCGAAAGTATTAGGGAGGATGAAGGACAGTAGCTTGAGAAGAGATGGTGATGTTCTAAGTCTGATATTCCCACCATTTATACCACAGTAAATCCACAGGAATTGTGATTTTTCTCTCAAATGCAGAGACACACACCATCCTTAAAAAACTATGAAACTGTGGGTGGAAAAATGTCAGGAAAAGGGCACAAAAAGGAGATGAAAAGGGCTTTATGTAGAAAAAAAGAAATAAAGCATGTGTGTTGGATGATTTGAAATGTCAAATACCTCAGTTTATACCCATTGATTTAAAGTGCACTCAGTATACCCCAAATACCTGTAAGACTCATCTGGAATTAGTGATGTGTTCCACGGCATAAAGCAAATATGGAAAGAACTCGATTTCAGATTATTGAAGCAAATTAGAAAAATAAGGGATTTTCTGCCAGTGATTTGACTGGCTGCCAAATAATTCTTGAATATATCCAGCATTTCACAATCCAGATAGAGAAATAAATTTATCGAGTTAATTTTTGCTCGTTATTAAAAATAGAATTAAAAATAAACAGGTGTTTTATTGAAGTTGTTACATAAAATCATGAAATGGAGGAAATTCTGAATACACCCATAATACAGAAAAATGTAATTTCCCACTTATGTGTCAGGCAACACTTTTTCATGTGCATGTTTTGGTCCCATTTTTTATGAGTATTTGAAGTATAAAAAGGAATGAAACAGCGACAAAACTGTTTTAATCAGATTGCTCTGCAGATTCATATGTTAGGGAGAAATTTTCCCACCATGCAGAGCATGGTGAAAGCCTCTCAGACAGATACAGTGGGTCTCTGAGCAGGAGCTGCACATTCCTGCCTTGGAAAAGCACCTCCAACACTGTGGACACTACAGAAAACAAATATCTTATACTTATTTTGTTAATTGGTCAGGCTATTTGGGGTAAAAGCATCTCATGTCCTGAACCTTTTGTTTCTCAATCTCTTTCAGTCACATCCTTCTGTTTGTCACGTTTGTAGAGAGACATTCCAAAGTGCTTTGGCAAAGATTCCTAGAAGCACTGTTGTCAGGTTTTAAAGATCTCCTCTAGGAACACTCTTGTCTCCCTTAGTTGCCTAGGGCGGGTTTTTGAGGCTCCAGCCTTATACAGTCTTGTTTTTGTGATGCTTAAGTTTTGGAAAAAAGAAGCAGAAAATATCTGTCCAATGAACAGCATCCAAGACTTAAAGACAACTCAGATTAGACATTGCAATTAAATCCTTAGCCTGAAAAATCCATGCTAAGCCTCTGAGCAGTATCAGCAACAACAGGAAAAAGCTTTTCCTCTCTGTACCTCCAGCACTTAAACTTGGGAAAGGCTTTTACCGATGAGGCTGAAGTGGGATTTAACACTAAAGGCCAGAGCAAAAAGGGTGTCGTGAAGGTAGGCTGATAAATCAGACAATTTATTCCAGCTGCGGATTTGGCTCCTAATAAATTGTTAGTTTTACAGAGACATATTAAAATAATAAAAGTCAGTGAATCAGCAATCTTCACAGCAAACCAAGTTACAGAAAGTTCAATCCCCATAAGAAGCTCTCTTTTTCCAAACATTTGGACATCATCTCTGTCTGCTGTGTCTTTTTGAGTTTCCTCTTTCTAATTCTGAGCAAATTACTGCATGGAGCTGCTTCCATGTGTCGGAGGCAGTGCTGAGCAGCAGCTGCAGCCAGGATACACCAGTACTGCACCAGCCTGATGCAGCCAGGGAAGAAACAAGCTGCTGTCAAGAGGATCCTCTTCTCTGGCTGTTGGCCCAGAAAATCTTGAGTTTCTAAAAAGTACGATACTTCCTTCCCTCTTACTCAACCCCAAACAGTATAATTTAACCAAATAAATGGCTTTTCCTGTAGGAATTCTCTTCTTTCTATTGCATGAATTGTCTGCAAGTAAATGAGGGAAGAACAAGGGGGTTTGCCAGGCAGTGAGCATTGGCAGTATTAGCAGGGAGCAGCCCTGGGTACCTCAGTGTTCTCCTGGGGCTGTCTGAAAAGTGCCTTCAAACCGATGGTTATACCTTCTCCTCAGTAAGGCTTGTCCGGGGGGGGGGAAATAAATTCCGGTAATACAGACTTGTAGGTCTTGAGAGACAAAGCCCTTAATTAGAATTTGGAAGTAACAGAAATTTAGTACAGATATATTGGAAAAATAAGAGGATATGCTCATAATCAGAATTCTTCTCTCATTATTTCCACCTTTTTTGGCTTATACATAATGGTTGGGTTCTGCTTTTGAAATGGAAATAAAGAGTTGTGAGTGAAATAAATGACACATTCGTGAAAAAATAAAAGCAGCTAATTTTAGAATAAAAATCATTGGTGTCCCCTTTTGCTCTGTTTTCAGCAGCTAATCAGTTTTAATGGATAGAAGAAACTAGCTGGCAACTAAACTGGAGGAAGCTGACAGTGAATACATTAGCTGGGAAGAGTCATCTGTTCTGTAGCTCTTTAGCAAGTGACCATATATTTTAAATTTGTGTTACATCAGAGTTGTTAAAATTGTTGAGCTGCTCTGCTAAGTGTACTGAAGTCGACTCGTGAGCATTGCATGCAGAGGTTTTTGTTCATGTTAACCAGATAGAAGCATTATATTTAGTGTTGCTGTGACTTAAATCCATCTGTCCTGAGACACAGAAAGGAAGCTTAAGTATGGCTTGTGTTTATAACAGCAAAACTATGTGTGTGTGTGTGTGTGTATGTATTTACATGCATATATTATATAGAAAAAAATGTAGGGATTATGACTGCTAAATCCAGGTTTTATATTGGTTTATGGACTGCAGTATTACACTCATAAGAGAGCCTAGCATTTATTTTAATACATGTTTCTGAAGTCAACTAAAATAACAGTCATGACAGTGGGTTTTCTCACAAAAACTGACTTGTCATATCCCTGACACATTTCTGTTACCAAATGACACACAAGCTTTCATAGAGTTTCTCCTGCTCACATTTCATCTTTTTCCCCCCCCAAATAATTTACTCTGACTGAATGTGAGCTATCAGTTTTAGTTACAGCTAATGAATGAAGAGGAGGGGGGAGAAACCTAGTGTTGCTTTTCCAAAATTTCCTCACATATTTAAATTTATAGAGAAAATCAAAACCATGTCTTGTCAGATAGAGGTGAAGAAAAGTCAGTATTAGGTTCTCCTGAAAACAGAAAGATTTGTTGCAGGTTTCCTTGCAGCTTGCTACTTTGCAGAGGTTTTCATACATGATGAGAAGACAGATGATGCTCAGACTTAATTGTGACACATGAAGCAGAAGCAGAAGTCCCTGTTTTGGTTAAATAAAACTGTTCGTGTATCACGGTGAGCCAGGTGACCGAGTTCTCATTATTTTATTTAATTTAAACTATTATTGGTGGAGGAATACCACAGGAAGAGCTGTTTAGAAGCAGCTACTTGGTGCAATGATAGATGTTACTCTTCAACTAATGAAAAAGCTATTAAAAGCTGAAGATCGCTCTTTTTCCAACCCAGCCCTAAACCTCACACCAGCAACAGCAGAGAGACCAGCCATCCCCACAGAATCCCCTGACCCACATTATTAATCAGGGCTGTAGTATTTAAATAAACTTGCATTTGAGCACCTGCCAGCCACGCCAGGGCCCATCTCCGTGGCTGTGTCAGTCCAGCGCTAGGGTTGCAAACGCCAGACGGGAATGAAGCAGACAGCAAGCAGTCGGGGAGGTGTGACGGCTGGCCAGTCCTCCCCTGGAGGACTCTAAGTGCATCCAATATGCTACAGAGCCAAGGGATTCATCTTGGGATTTATAGGCTTTGCAGTGATGAGTGAATGCAGTAGGGAAGCGATGAGTGGAAAAAAACCAGAGCAATTAAAGTCATAGGACTGTGCGCACATGAAATACGAGCGCAACTGTCCAGCCTACACCTTCCCCCAAATAAATAAAACTGACTTCTAAGTCAGAGATGGGAGCCAAGAAGTTGTGGAGAGAGTCAAAAAAAAAAAAACAACCAAAAAAATCCATCCCCTCCATCTGGGCATGGGATTTATATCCATAATTTCTGAGGAAACCAAATAAGAGAAGGATGCATTTTTTATCCCTCTCCCACCCTGAGAACGGCAATTGTGGTAGAGGTTTCTACCCACTTTCACGTGGGAACGGAGACTGAGTTCCACCAACAAGCGAGGAGCCTTTTCTTCAGTATTCCCTGGAGAACAGAAAAGAAGGAACCAGTAAAGCCCCACCAGGTTTCTTTATTTCTGTTGGAATGTGGGAAACTGAGCTTTTAGGTATTGTGAAATCTCAGCTCCTTCTACCCAATGAACTTAGAAGAATTTATTGCAAGAAGAGATGATATTGAGGTTCAGTTTTATTTGTATTCAAAGATCTGGTTTTGAACTTGGCAGAACAAATTTTTTGCAGGGTTTGGCTGTTCTTGCAGAACCTAATCCAAAGCCCATTGAAGTCAGGACAAATCTCTCCCCAGACTCCAGTGAATTCTGGGTCAGACCCCTACAGTAACATTGATTCTGATGGTTGCAGAGGTTGAGATTTTATTACTGCAATCAACATAAAATATGCCTGGATTTCATTTTAGATATCCCCTCTTTCTTTTGCATAGAGTTCAAGAAATAATAATATTTACTTTTTCTGGGGAAAATATTTATTTATCACTATACAAAATTATGAAGTATAATTATTGTTATATGAAGTTACAGGGAATTCCATGAAAAATGGTACTCAAAGTTCTGTGCATTTCTCTTGCTTAATTTCCTCATGTCTTCTGATGTTTATTCCATTTTTACATTACAAGACGTGCAGTTTTTAATTCCTTTTCCAGACGAACATTTTCCCCCAGAAAGGAAAATAACATAAGCAGAGACTACAACAGACTTCATCCATGCTGGAGCCCTAATTCTGCATATAATTCTGGCTATAGTTTTACTGACATTAATATTGGTGAATTTTGCACTCAATGCATGGCTATCATTGAATATAAATTAGGATCTGCTGAGGCATTTTGAGGCCATTTTAGAGTTTACACCATGGCAAAGAGCACACGCAGGTGGTTCTTCCCTCACAGGAGGTCTGGGAATAACAGGTTTTTTCTGCCTCCTAGTAATTGCTGTTTATGAACACATTTATTTTTAAGGAGCTTTGTTAAGCTCTAACAACTTACGGTTTAACTGTTAAAAATTTTTTTTAACTTGATCTCAAAAAAAAAAGCTATTAGTCTTTTTTTATTCTTTTGCATCACTATTTTTTAATTCCTGTATTTGATAGTTAATTATTGAGCTAGAATTCTACTACAAAAATTATTCATTTCTTTTTTAATTGGGATACAACATCAAATATTTTCTGCAGCTGGGGTTTAACTCTTCCCCTGCCACATTCAAATCCCCGTGCCTTCTACCCAGGTGACTCCAGTAAGCAGTGCCTTAACATTTTGAGGTTTGCAATTTCAAACCCAAAGTCATTAAACAGGGAGTTTTGGGAGGAGTGAGAGGCTATGGAAACTGCATATGTTCTTTTGTGTTATAGTCTCAAAACCTGTACAACGCAAATAATGGGTAGAAATATTCCACATCTGGAATGATAAATTTATGTAGGTGAAATTGTCATGTCTTGAATACTTTTGGTAAGAAAGGTGAGGTGATTTTATACCCAGTAGTACTTAATCCCCAAGGCTACTTTCAGATGGAAGAAAGACAGAGGATTACGTGTTGTGCAGCTCAAGGAGTGATGGATAGTGCTGTTATAAATACAAATCAGCCAGTCTTTGATTTATTCAGGAATTTTCAAGAGTATGGCAATATATATTTCTAATTTCCACTGAGGATGAATTTGGTGAAAGGAAAGAGAAATTATTTGCTAAAGTATAAGCTGGAACGAGGTAGTGGATGCCAATATTAACACTCCTAAAGAAGAGTTGTTTCCTGAATTAGGCTACAGAGCAAGGAGCACTTTTGGCGCTGAATTGCCGGAGCTGCTGACAGAGCGTTCCCTTACAGGAGGGCTAGTGGGTTTGATTAAAAGCTGGTGAGGAGAACTTTCACTGCCAGTCC
Organism: Callaeas wilsoni; assembly: GCA_013398955.1. Classification (NCBI taxonomy): domain Eukaryota; kingdom Metazoa; phylum Chordata; class Aves; order Passeriformes; family Callaeidae; genus Callaeas; species Callaeas wilsoni. The sequence continues at coordinate 132,103 of VWPU01018713.1, read as the reverse complement.
TACCAGAGCCCCTGCCCTCCACAGCAGCCTCCTGGCTGAGGAGACAGCAGCTTGCAGGGAAAGAGGCCGTGGGTATTCCTCTATCCCTTCTGGTTCCTCACAGGATTATGGAAAAGAAATTATGAATTACAGCTGCATCAACATGAAAAATGACAGTCACTTTGATGGAAGGTGTTCAGTTAGCTCAGAGCTCTACATTTCAAGCAGGGAATAAAAGGCACCTGAGTTATAGACAGCCTGTACAGCTGAATATCCCCATTATCCTCAGCTCCAAATATAATAATCTGAGCGTGAATAGCACTTTTCAGCTGAGAAGCTGAAGTGGCTTGAAGATATTAACAAATTCCCTCTGTCACTTGTGGAGACAGGAAGCACTATTATTGCATTTGGGGTTTGGGGAAGTTTGAGATACCTGGGAGTTAGTTTGTTCAAGGTGGCAGGGGGAATCAGTGGCAGAGTGGGATAAAGCAGTGAGGACTGTGCATGTGCTGCTGAACCCTTGCTGCTTGTTCTTTCTTAGTCTTTCCTAGCCTTTCACAGCATGTCTTTGATTAAAAAAAACTTTCTCACATGTCAGACTGTAGTAAGGGTCATGTGAGGCATGGGGTGACCCTCGCTGACCAGCAGATGAGGGCTATGTATGACCATGACTGGGCAATATATTCAATTTACAACTTTGTACAGTGAGTACAAACTGAGCATAAGGTGCTGCGACCACAATATGTTCTCTTGTTACTCAAAGAGGTGGAAGACAAGGTCAAGCTCTTAGAATTGCAGTCTTTTTTTTAGAAATTGCTTTATTTTTTATTGCTGCTGTGAGGGATACCAATAAAGTCAATCTAAGCACGTAAGAATTTCAACTCCGCGTCTACTCTAAAATATTTAAATTTCCTTGAAACTCTCACTCATAAGGAACTGAAAGCCTACACCATGCTGAACTTTCTAGACTGTTATAGGGCACTATTAGGCTTCTTTCAGGCCTGGTCAGCTGGAGCTCTGTGACTGACCTCTGCATACGAGGAAATGAAAATAGCTGGTGTCAGGGCCGGGTTCAACGTGCCTGAACCTTAGGCAAAAGACTAGGAAAACAGAAATCCGGGGATGGAAAAGCCTATTGCTGTCAGTGTTTAAAGGGTAGCCTCTCTGCCAAAACCTCACATCCACAGCTTGTTGTTTCTTTTAAAAATTTCTAAACACACAAAGGCAGTGCATTGGTCTAAATTTCTGGCTCGCCCATAGTTTCTTACAGCACCCGTCAGCACATGGAGGGTCTGGAGCAAAAGTCTGCTGAAGAGCAGCTGAGGGATCTGGGGCTGTTTAATCTGGACAAAAGGAGTCTCAAGGGGATGTTCTCATTTCTCTGCACCCACCTGAAAGGAGGTTGCAGCCGTACGGGGGTTGGTGTTGCTCCCAGGTAACAAGAGACAGGACGAGAGGAAACAACTGCAAGTTGCGCTGGGGAGGATTAGATTGGATATGACGAAAAAATTCTTCAGTGAAAGGGTGGTCAGGCGTTGGAAGAGGGAAATGGTGGAGTGGCCATCCCTGGAAGTGCTCCTCATGCTAGGGACATGGTTTAGTGGTTGGTTTGGCAGTGCTGGGTTAGCTCGGCTCAGTGATTTTCAGGGTTGTTTCAAATCTCTCCAACTCTATTCTCTGAGTCTGTGAGCCATTTAAAATGCAGAGAAAGGTGGTGTCCAGCAGTGTTTTCTTGCTGGAAAAATCCAAATAGTTTGGGAAAATACGAATTTCCAAATTTTGAGTATCTGTTAACAGACTGTGGGGAAAATAAAACAACATGCATTTATTGAAAAGGCCTTGACGAAGTCTTTTTGAAAACCTCTGCATTTAAGAACCAGAGTCTTTTGTGATTTGACCTCCCAATAGCAACTTTTTTTGCAGAGAGAAAGAAATGTTAGATTCTATGACTGCTAGACTGGGAACTTAGTTCAGCTAACATCAGGTTTATGACCCAGGATGGAGGTAAATGGCCAAACCCGATCAACACCCCATTAATCCAAGGATGATCAAGTAACATAGCATTTGGCAAAGCCACAAATAACCATGTAATAACATTGTAATTCTGTGGTAATTTCTTACACATGGTTATTGATGCCCTGTAAAATAATGTGTTACCAATAATCCCATAATCTCTGCTCTTAAATACAAGGTCATTGACAGACTATGCCTGTTTAATGTACTTTCAGTCTCAAACAGAAATCTTATACAATGGTTATAAAAATGAACCTTAGTGGGTGACCCTCTTTGCTCTTCTTTAATTTTTTTCCTCAGAACATGTCACATATGCATCAGTGGGACTCTAGATAGTTTGTGGGGTATTGGATTTAATTTACATTTAGCATTTCCTTTCCACTTTTCACTTACCTACATAAAATTTGACAAAAGTCTTTTTTGTCAAAGATTTGGATTATACAGGCTGTTCTCACTTTCAAGGGTGGAGACTGAGGACCTAGTTGAGAGGCAAGTGACTGCTGCACTAGGATACAAACCATTCCAAAACCAGCCAAATACCACAGTACTGTGCCATGCACCTACGGCTTATTTTGAGCATCAATCATTGGTGAATGGCTAAGAAAAATTGGATGCTCCCATTTCAACCTCCTACTGTGAAGATATCTAGAAACCAGCTGAGAGCCAGAGAGAAGATACCTAGAAACCAGCTGAGATCCAGCAAGACTTGTCAGAACAATGAGAGCAGGCAGGGAGTTTATCTCCTCCTAAGAGATAAACTAGTGTCGCACTAGGTTTGTGTCTCTCAAACCTGGACCTTATTTGACTTAAAATAACTGTAATTTTTAATATAAACTCTTCTGCCTGTGTGCAGAGGAATCTGTATTCCTCCATACACTGCTGTTTTTACGTGGAATAAATTTTGGGTCTTTCTTTATAGTAGATCTCACTCATAGTCTAGACTTTTTTATCATAGAATCATGGAGTGGTTTTGGCTGTAAAGAACATTAGAGAACACCTCTTTGTGACACTCCTGCCACGTGTAGACACACTTTCCACTTGCCCAGGCTGCTCAAAGCCCCCTTTTTTTCCCCGTTATTCTTGTTAGAAAAGATTGAAAAAAGAAATTAGTTCTAACTTTAAACTTTGGTCTTGAATGCTCTTAAAATTACAAAAGAACTGAATTTACCCTGTATTTTGGGGCTAACCCTCTTGTCCTGGTAAACCAGACACTGGAAAATAATTATCTGGAGTCAAATTGTGTTTTGGCAATTTATATGTAGCTTAAATTAAGAATACCTAATTAATTAGCAGTCTGGCCACAAAAACCTCGATCAGGCGCACAGTCAAGAACATGCTCTGCTCCCACAACTGGGGCAGGTCTGACAACGCGCTGGGCACCTCAGAGCATCTCCTGCTGCTCAGCATTGCCTGGGCTTCCACCTTCCACAAACCCCCAGTCTGAGGCAAGGGAGTGCTTGCACGCTTTAAAGCCCCATTTTGTTCTCTTCTTATGTATGGCTCTGGGATTGTGAGAGTCAGTTTTATGTCTGCAGTTCATCAGGGCTGGTATGTTTTGTGCAGCGGGGTAGCAAAATTTAACAGCAATTATTATCATTCCTACGCAGAGGAGATGTGTAACTGGGGGTTTATAACATTCTCCAAGAAGCTGTCGAGGACAAGACCGGGTCAGGCTTTTCAGAAAAAACAAACAACAACCAAAAAAAGTGCTACAGGATGGAAGAGGAATCCCAAGAATGGCAACTGCCCTCTACGCAGAAAAGAGTGGAGAATCCAACAATCCAGCAGTCCCACCAGCTTCATATTCCCTAGGGCCTGACTGGAATTAGCATCTGACTGGGCTTCCTTTCACCATCTTTGATTGTCAGGTAAACAGACCAAGGGGAAAATAGAGACATCTGTGCCTGGAAATCGCAGCGTTCCCCTGGCCTGTAAACCCACTGGAAGTCACGTTTGCTGGGCTGTGCTGGGCGCTAATGAACGAGAGCAGTGTCTCTGTCTCTGGCCCAACACGATGTTCTCCAAACTACACTTCTGAATTTAATTAGTTTTTAAGGAGCCTATTTATGTATTCTCTGTACAGCTGTGGAGCACAAGGAATCATGCGGTTTCTGTGACCTTTTGTTGCTCCTTGCAGCGCTGTCTCTGATGCTGCCTCTCAGCCATTCCTTCCACCCCATGTGTTATCACGTGCATTACTCACATCCCTCAAAGACACAGCCTGGGACGCAAACATGATTTATGTGTTTCGCTAGATCTCCTGTGTCTCCTGTACCAGTGAGAAAACCGTAAGATTCCTTACCAGTGTTGCTGACTGGGATGCAGCTGGTGCTGTCCATGGCATGGAAACCCCTGCTGATCTTCAGAGATGTTAGCAGCACTCGCTCCTCACACAGACCCTTATGAGACAGCTTTTGACCTGGGCACTGGCAGATCAGAGGATGTCACACATCCTGAAATACCCTACTGCAGTCACTGGGTGAGGCAATTCTGGTCATCAGAGCCAGGGTAGAAATTAGGGGTGAATCTCAAGGCTGCTCTAAGCTGTACTTGATCTCCAATGTACAGCAAAAAATGGCCCAGCAAAGCAGGTGTCAATTCTGGTCTCTTGCAAGCAGATTCTGCCTGGCTTTGTATAAATGTGTTATGTAAAAACAATGTTCTTGTGAAGTTAAATCATGAAGATATGATTCCTCTAACTTTTTTTAAAAAATTCCTTTTTTACTGAGTCAAGAAGAGTATTTGAAATTATAAGTTTTAAATAATTATGATTTCTATTAAGAGATTGGATAAAGAGAGATTCTGTATGGCTCAAGATTACATGCCAAGCTTTTGAACCGGCAATGAAGATGAAGAGTTAAAAATGTACTTTTTATGCTAATTGTCAGGTTTATAGAGTCATCTGGATTTGCTAAGTCCATTTGCATGTCTGATACTTAGTAGGATCATTTACTGCCAAGATTACTACAGGCAGCAGCACTTTCTCTTTTTTTTCAGCTTCCATTCCTCTTCCATAATAATCCTTGGTCCTGTCCCTGAAAATTAGCCTTTTCCCAAATAGAAATATAGCTGCTCTTCTCTCAAAAAATGCAATAATACGTATTCTGTTTGGTGATTAGCTGAAAATTGCAAACTATGATTTGTAACAATTTTGTGTAATGAGGAGAGAAAATAACTGTAAGTGTGTTGTTTAGGTTTCTAAACCACCTTACACTCTGAAGCGTATACCTGGGCATAAGGGTATATAAGAAAAGGTTCTTAGCCCCCTAGGATTTAGCATTAACTTCCAGGCACTTGCCAGCAATGAAGTGCTAATTTAAAGCCTTTTGATTTGGCACAATTCACTCCAACATGCAGAGGCAAGCGCAGAAAGAAAGAGTGCCAGCCCCCTTGGAAGGGACAGCGTTCCAGCACCAACAAAGCCTCATTGTTCTCCTGCCCAGAAAGCCTGGAAGCAGTGGTGACCCCAAAGCAGTCCCTTTGGAAAGGGAAAACTGCTTTGCAATAATAATTATTCCTAGAGTTCAAAAGACTAAGCCTTTCCCCGAAAGAAATCAAATGATTAAAAATTCGCACAACAGCTGGCTGGGATTGAATGAAGACGTCAATTACACTGATAAGGAAGAAAGAAATGGTGCCTTCAAATGCTTCAAAGGAACAGCCATGTATAAATGTGTTTGGGCTTTGTAAAAATAGATCTGCAGTGCTATGATCGGCCTAATTAATGTTTCTCTTTTGTGTGGCATCCCTGCCTTAAATGCTTTCAGTTACTTGAATAAGCGCAGATTTCTCTGAGTGAATAAACCCTCCTGTTACCTTTTCAAAGTGCCTGAAAGTGTGATCTAAAACATTACTTGATCCTCTCTGTCCTTCTCAGCCAAATCAACTATTCAGAGATAAATCAGTGTGTTTTGCTTACTTTATGAACAGCAAGAATAGGCTCATCCACCGTTTTCCCTGAGGAGAAGACACCACTTATTTATTTGGTTCTACAGCAGACCTTCCCTCCTGTAGTTAAAGGCGTGGTCCATGCTCCACTTTGTGGGCACAAAACTTGGCCAAAATACTCAAGATACAGCTGAAACTTGAAATAAAGGATAGCTTTAAGAACACAATTTTAAAAAGAAAAAACAAATCAAACAGCACAAATCAGCAGAAGTCTGGTTTTGGCATTTTTCTTTCCTTGTAAGACTTTGTGATCCTTTAATCAATGAATGTGTGAAGTGTGCATTCCCAGTAAGAACTAAAATCGATCTTGTGTTTCTTACCACAGCTTACAACTCTGAGTGTGTCAAAGTTACTAGGCAGGATCCATTGAATCATCAACACTTAGGCACTGGGACAAAGCTGTGCATGAGAAAGGTGAAAAGGAACTTTTCAGGCTATTTAGAGAAAGTGTTCCACATATTAATGCTCTTTCCCTTATCTGTGTGTGCTTTGTCTATGACGCAGAATGGGGTTGATAGCAGCCCCCCCATGAAGGACCATGCAATCACTCAAGGGTGAGTGATTTTTCTGTGAGACCATTTCCAAGTGTAAGGCTCAGGAAATGTGAGTGGTATATGATATCCAAAAGAAACTGGGTTCTCAGTGTCATGTCAAGGGAGAATTTTTTTTTTTTTTTTTTTTTGTGGAAGAGCACTGGCTTTGAGCAGTCTCATGTCTTGCAGCTCAGGTAAAGGGAAGGGCTCTGCATTGAATAAATACATGGATTCTCTGCAGCCCTGACTTCCCAAACAAGAAACCAACCTTCCAATCATACATGCAGTTACTAGCTGGGAAATGGGAAATGATGCTCTCATCTAACGTAATCCAGTTGGGATTTTGTATCTTAGTTTACTTTTATTCTTGGTGCATTTTCAGAGATGAATGATCTTGCCAATTAAGTTCCCTTCCAGAGGGAAGTTATTTCCCTTCCATGGATTATCTATGTATTTTATTGACTCAGACATTTTCTTTTAAAAGCATGATGCTGGTAAATGTTAAAATGCCTTTTAGGCTCTTTTTCCTCTTTTTGGCTTCTCCCCGCATACAAAATTCCCAAAAATGGCTCCACAAGTTCCAAACTGTGCTTGCATCCAACTGGATGCAATAGATATATAAAATTAAAAAAAGGTTACAGGTTAAAGCTCTGGACCTTTGGGAGTCATGATCTCTCCAGGTCTCACCAATCCAACTGTTACCACTGTCCTTGGTTGTCCCAAATTGCTCATGTCTTTTTTGGTGTTAACGCAGAATTGCCAATGAACAGATTCTCGTCACTGATGTGATGAGATGTGGGACAGAGCAGCAGAGCCTACTCCCAAAACATATCTGTGAGTTTCACTGAGCTTGTGAAGTTCATGGCAAACAGGTAATCCTTCAAATGGCCATGTCTTCACAGCACTGCTATCTGGATTTATTTCTCTTTCGTTTACTTTTCAAAATGCGCTATATGTGCCACATGCTTTTCTGGGCTGGTACCAATATCCAGGGCTTTCACCATCACTGTCCTTGCCATCATTCAACAGGCAGTATCTTTCCTTGATTGTGTTCTTCCACTCCTTGCTGGGAAAATAATTTTTAGAATTTTATTCATGTTGTTACTCACCTTGTGAAGTACATTCCTGAAAGAAACTGTAGTCTTAAGAAATTGTGACAGATATTCAAATTTCATACCTATCAAATGATAGGTAAAATACATGGTTTTTTTCTCATTTTTCACCTTCTTCTTTCGTGCGCTTCTTATAAAGCTGCTAAATATCAGAAGTACCTTGTGCCCAAGCCTTGCTAGCTAAGCATGACTTAGCTTGGAAATTCCTAAAATATTGCTGAAATATTACCTGTACTGATACTCAAGCAAATTCTGCACCTGAATGGTCTTCAACTGACATGGAAAATGAAGTCTGTGTGAATGGCAGAGGTGGGTGTGTATGGAAAATCAATTCCTTTGGGAAATGAAGAGAATAAAGTTCTGTGTCGTATTGGTTATCAGCTGGAAATGTTTTTAGAATATCCAGTATTAAGTGCTGCTGTCTTTAGAAAACGAACACACTGACTCAGAGTAGACAGGGGTGATGGAATAGTAATTCTTGATTGGGTTCATGCTCCTATATGTGTATACAGGACAGCATTTTTTCTTTTTGTGTGCATGGCACATTCCTAAACTGTAATTGCTAGACTCTCCAAGTTTCTCTGGCTGCCAAATCCCCCCACTGTGACTCTAGCAGTGTTTTGCATTAGCTGTACTGAACAGTAAATATTATAAAGAAAATAACCAGCATTGAATATTCTGCTAATGCATGTAAACCACCAACCCCCTGAAATTACTTTTGACCAGTTGTGTACGGCCCCAGATTTCAAGTCCATTTATGACAGAACCCAATATATCTTTTGCAGTTGTAGCCATTACTCTTAGTCCACCAGACACTGCAAACTCTGATAGCCTCTTTATCTTCCTGTACTGTACCTGCAGTATTTAAAATGTTAACATCTCTCCTTTGTTACTGGTTCTGCATGTTGAATATTGAAGCTGTGCTTACAATGTTGAAATCTTCATAATATAATACAAAAGAGAAGAAAAATATTTCCTATTCTGCTGAATAAAATAAGGACAACAGAAATCTGTTGACAGCCACCACTGAAAGAATATACTGCATGAAAGGAAGTTCAGCAAAATGAATGGGAATCAATGCTTGGCAGCATTCCAGGCTTTAAAATTAAATAGCAACTTAAATTTCTTTAGAAAGAATGGAGAGATAAAACTGAAATTATTTTTCCTGCACTTAAGAACACTACACTTCTTATATGCTTTTAAGACTCCCAAAATCCCATTTGAAGAATTAATATTTCTTATAACTCTTTTCTTTCTTTCTTTCTTTTTTTTTTTTTTTAATAAGGAGACAGCATGTACAGCCTTAGTTTCTTGGAATGTTTCTATTTTTATTTTATTTAGGGCTGAGTTCTAATGCTCAAATCAGTACAGTGGCACAAGTCATTGTCCAGAACTTGAAATAAAGTTACCAGAGGTGCAAATAAAGCAAATTAAGAAACATTGCGAAGAAAATTACTGTCTAAAAAGGTATGGGATGATAGATTTCTTCAGAATTCCTAATATTACTGAGGTGACTTAGAAAAGTCCAAAGGCTACAATACTAAACACCAAAGGCCTCCTTATGATCAGCTGTTGCAAAATCAAAAACTCTTGACTGAGAAAGTCATGGGGAGTGTTGGGGATTGTTAAACAAATCTATATCTGTGTGAGTAGTGGAAGGGGCATTGGTTAAGGTCAGGCAACAAATTTCTTAGGTTTTGAAGTATGGACTAAATTTTCTCATGAAAAAATGGCTCCTTTCTGTGCTCTTTAAATCAGCTCTTTGCAGAGATCAGGAAGCATTCTGTGGATATACAAAATGAGCTTGGAAAAACTATTTTGGATTAGGAAGATTGATTTGGTAATGACAGAGCTTGCTGAGGATCAGAGAAGTGGTTTTAGTAATGAAGACGGGCTTGGCGTTGGAGAAAGAATAGAGGGCAGTAAAGGTATAATCAGAGGAGGAGGAAAAACGAGAAAGATTACACCTGCACAGTGGGAATGGGGCCCCCTCTGTGGGGCTGCTTCCAACACGCTCAGTAAATGTCCTGTGAAATACCTGTGTGAGCATGCACAGCCTTTTCCTCTCAATTATCCGGACCCCGTATTTCCAGAGAGCTGCAGAGAACACGCTCGCTGTGAGGAGGAGTCTGCTGTTCTTGTGCTTGAAACAGAAAGTCAGGTTGGAAGAGACAATTTGCCAAGTGCAACAAAAAAAGGGTGTTCTTACTCACCTCAGAGGCATCTTATGGAAGTTTTATTTCATCTTTTAGACCTTTTTGCAACAGGGATGATAACTGTTTCTAAAATACCCTTTCTGGAACAAATTTTTTGTCCCACAAAAGAAAACACAAACAAAATAACCTACAACTTTTCCTAGTTGACTGTCATACAGGAACATGTGGAAGCCAGACCTTCCACTGCTCAGAAGGCAGAAAGCAAGAAGGGCTCTTTATTTGTTCCACTGTATTTGGAACTGCAAATCTAAGTGTATACTTAGGAAAGGAGAGCAGAGAGTCCATGATGCTGCATACTTGTTTTCCTCAACTGTGAATTCATCCCTACTGTCTGAAATTACATTTCTTTCCTGCTGGGTTGAAACAGTAAAGAATGGAGCTGAACTTCATCAGCTGAAGTGAGAAATGGTTTGCAGTTCAGCTGGGAATTGGCAATCCTCAGTTTAATATTCTCTTTCAAGATATACTAAGTTTAGGAGAGCTACTTCATATTTATGTAATGCTCTACTAACACTACACTGTTTCAACAAATCAAGTCAATTAAGTGTTCTCTTTGTAGGCTAAGGATGTCAGGTTCCACAAAAGAATATATAAATAATTTGCATCATCCAGGCACGGAGAATTGTGGTCGTGGCTCTCTCCCCTTGCTTTTTTTTGAAAATTAAATTCTGTGCTGCCCCACTCAAATGGCATGCCAAGAGACTGCAGGCAAAGAGTACCGTCAAAATGCCGTGCTTTGTCAGCTAAAACTCCGTCTCTCTTTTAAAACAATGTTACATCTTTAATTTATTACCACTTTTCTGTGCTCTGGGAAAGCTCCTGTGAAGGAGGGTGTCGATTTCCAGGCTCAGTTCCCGAGGAGTTTGCTTTATAAGGTGAACTCCAGCAATGCTGTGAACGTCTCAAGGACTTTCTTCTTCTGCTCAGGGGTCAGGAAAGTGTTGGTATGAGCTTCCCTCTGCCATTTTAGCCTCAGATTGCCTTCTGTTAAGTGATGCACCACATCTTGGGGAGAGTCTCTTCTGAGACTGATGTCCACTTGTGCCAGTTACTGCACCACTGTTTTCTGCAATCTGCATAGGATTTAGCCTGGATTAATCAGACTATCTATTCTTAATTATGCCAGGATGGCAGTGAGACTTTACATGCCAATACCTGCTGATAATGGCAAAATGTTTGAAAAGCAAATGGTGAAATTAAATACTGTAGCAGAAGCTGACTAAAAAATAAAGCTTCTGAAACATATTACAAATATTTGTGGTTTGCAAAGCAGCAAGAAGAAGACAGAACTGCCATTTAAGAAAACATTTATAATGCAACTGGATGACTCTGTGACAGATTAAACATTTTCATCCTGTTAGAAAACATCGCTAGCTGCCCAGAATTAAGTAAAGATGAGGAAATCTTTTTGCGTATATTTGAGTGTTTTGCTTTGTGGGAAATTCAGGTGTTAACTTAGATATAATTTAAGGTGGCTCTGATGTCATGCAAATGTCATGTGGCAAGTCACAGAGGAATTTTTTTAATTGTGCAGTCAAAAGTAGAAGAAAATGGAAAATGACACACCAGATTTATTTCATGTCCTTTTCAGTTATTTTTGCAACACCCACAGCTATGCTAAAAATACTTTTGTTTGGGGGGAAAAAAAGGGTTTACTTAGTGTAGAGATTTAATATTTTGATTTCTTGGCTCAGGTGCTAATGTTCATTTAACTTCATAAATTTCTTTCTGACATCGTTAGTGGTCATGAGCTTTTCACAACCTGGAACACTACATCAAAATAATGAACGCAGCTAAATTATCTTATGGCATTGACCAGTTAAGTCTGCCTTTTGCCATTATGCTCAGAGGGGCAGCAGTGCATGTGTGTGCAGACACCAGCCACAGCAGAGGAGATGTGATGGCTGTTTCTGGGGAAGGCAGAGCCAGAGATGTCATTCTGGAGTGCTGGAATACCATTCTGCTGCTTCATGTTCTGGCTTGTGATCTAAAATGGCAATCACCAATGAGTTTGGGTCTTTTTTCACAGTTAATTTTCATGTTAAACATTACACAAGGTAGATTGGTTACTGCTTTTGTTCCTACGCATAGGGGAGGAAGTAAATATGAAGTTGGGAGAGTTTTACTGTGAATGCTCTCTCCGCATGCTCAATAAAACCCTCTTTTACCCTCTTTTCAAAAGCAGGTCCTTCCACGCTCTGTTCCACTTCTTTACATGTTCATCTTTCACCAAAGTCAGAGAGTTTCAGGTTTGAGTACAGTCCTCAAATCAAAGGTACAGTTAGTCTTCAGGAAGCACAAAGATATTCCTGCAGATTCACATTCACCAAAGAAATCACAGACAGCAGAACTTTTCCACTGTTGAGAGGACACTCAGTAAACTCCAATGCACCTTTTTCATTATCTCATCAATAAAAGGTCTGGAGAAATCTTAATAAGGTTCGGCGTTGCTACAAAAATTTCTGTTTGGCTCATTGGAGACGAAAGGTGTATGAGTGGATGGGTTAAATATATCCCTTTAGCTAGCTGCGAAGAACTATTAAAGAAAAACTCTGTCTTCTCTACTTCATATTTATTCCATAAGAAAATCTTGAAGAGATTTTAGGAGGGGCGGGTCTTGGAATTTGAATTTCTCTCAGAATGAATATGAAAGGTGGGAAGATTGCACAAGAAAATACCACACCTTGGTAAGCACTTGAGGGACATTTTGAAAGTCTGAAATGGACATACAAAATAACTTTTTCCTCATATTCAGCAAAAACCTGGAAATGGCTTGTGGAAACTAAAATGCTTTGTAAAACTCACAAAGTGGAGACCAAACACACACATGACATGAAGAAGCTCTTTCCAGCATCCTCACTGTTCTTATTCATACTCAAATTACTGACAAGAGTCCTAATAATTTCAGGAAGAAAGAGCCTCAAATATTTTGAGACTACAAACAGAGGCTGAAATTTGGGGCTTGGTTATTAAACAAATAGGTTAGTCAGGAGATCTGAAAGGGAAGATGTAAACAATTTACATTCCTAGTGAAACTGGAAGCCTTTCCGTAATGTTTGCTTTTTTCTTTCATGGCTCATTTGAGCTCACTGGAATCCCACCCAGTAAAACAAAAGCTCCCTGAATGAGTTTGGTATGTGTCAGACATGCAACAGCGTTGAGTGCTCAAGGTACGTGGTACAAGACCCGTCGTTTAGAGTGTACACCTTTGTGTTCCAGCCCCTCTGCGTACAGCAAGAATGTTTCCAGTAGGACTGAATTCGCTTTTCAGCAACAAAGGGCCTATAAAGATCCGCAAATTTAGCAAACGGTTGCTTCATAACAAATATTTTGGCTTGCACCCTGCGTAATCTGTGAAACACCACAGCACAGCGATTTCCCTCAAGTCCACGCAGCACAACAATAAATCAGCTAAAATCTAATACACTGTCTGCTAAGATGGAATGTGCCATGTTTTCTTTTTGTAAGAGGTACACATTAATCTTAAGTCTTCAGCCTAATACACAGTAAAACTTACAAGAGTCTTCAGATAGCTTTAGCTGTGTTTCTACTGCTTTCATTGAGGTTTGTTTTCCAGACTCTGGTAGCTCTAAAACCATGGTGATGGTACAGAAAGTAATGACACCTCTGCTGTATCTTTCTGCTGTAAACTGTATTTGAAGGGTTTGTTAAGTTCGAGTTCTTTTAGAAGAACCTGTCTTTTTGTTTATTTTCCCTTTGAAGAGCATGAGACAACTTGACAGCTCAGCTATGACAGCATGTGTAGGATTTTTCAGTTAGACACCTTTATTTCAGCAATATCCAACATTATTTCCTACTTAACAGAGAAGACAAAGACCTCTGCATTGAGTGGCTGACTGACTTGAATTTCTAGAGTTCTGACTTTTCTCTGATCCAGAAAGTGCTTCAGTTACCAGTCTCTACAATCCAACAATTTTTAAAGCCAATTTACTGCTGTGTTTGAGCAGTCACACGGAAGTGCCAACTCAGTTAGAGTTATGTTTTTGCTAAGAAGAAATACTGGCTAATCCCATTTATTTCAGCATGACTTTTTCTCTCACATACTAAATCTTGCTCTTAGTATCCCCAGATGGGATCAGGAGATCGCAGAATCACAGAATGGTTAAGGTTGGAAAAGACTTCTGAGACTGTCAAGCCCAAGCGATAACCCAGCACTACCACGTTCATCATGAAACCATGTCCCCAGGGGCCACTTCTGCCTGGTTTTTGAATAATACATGTGTTTGAAGGGTTTGGGAATGCTCCCTTAACTCTAGGAGAAGTACCACTGCAGAAGCTGCGTGTGGTCCCACCTTATCACAGTCTGCTCTTCCGACATCCTTCCAGGGGCTCAAATGTTTCCTCTAGGTAAGGGAAAGGGTACATTTTTAGAGGTGATCTTCTTCTTTCAAAGGGAATGGCCCTCTGAGACCACATAAAATTGCTGTTGAGATGCCTAATTGGAAGTGATTTGGTCTTGCTAATTACTTGCTTGGGCGTTTTGTTTTCAGCTGTCTGTCCCCAGTGTTCAACAGCCATCATCATTGGGGCATTGTTTTTGCAGCTCCCTCAAATTCCCTTTCAAGTGATGTCTAAACTTCAAACTGTTTTCCTTGCAAGCAGGTCTACAGAGATTTACTGGAATCATGGGAACCACAACTAGTCAGCAGGCGAGAGGAAAAGGCCCCATTATTGGCTCTGTCAGGAAAACTCTGGTCATAATTAAACTCTGCTTAAGATTTATGAACCCAGTGCAGTGGGCTTGATTGGGCTGCTTATCAGTTCAGGGGAACCTCATTATTTCAATTTTAAAGTGAAATCTGCTTCGGAACAGACACAACTCAGCAGGACCTTTTATTGAAATATTTGGTCTGCTTAATAACGGGTGGCTACTTGTTAATTATTGGGGTGGGGAAGCTGGGCTCATTATTGGGATGAGTAGTCACGTCATCCCAATTTTTTTCACATCAGTTCTTTGAAAAAGTCAAGTAAGATGTGAACAATAACAAGAAAGTTCATGCAAGCTATGAACTTTCAAGTGAAATAAGTCTTTTTTCACTTCAGAGCAAGAAAAGAAATCTTTAAATCTTTTTTTTAATTACAAAAGAATTAAAATTTCTGTTTCCTGTCTAATCTGTATAAGGACGTTAACACTTCTACCAGCTACACCAACAATAAAAATAAAGTAGCAATTGTTTCACATTTGGATTCAATCTATAAAAACCTAAAAACATATCTCTGGTCACTTGTTAAGGGAAATACAAGTAAAAGATTAGCCAATTTGAAAACACAGTCAGATTTGGTTCAAAAAAAGGAGAAAAGTGAACATCATTGGAGCAAATCCCTGGTGTTCCTTGAGAGCCTTGTTAAGGTTTTGCAGCCAAACTGAAAGGAATATTGGGATGGTTTCCTAACACTACTGGAGCTGTGGCATCCCTTAGGTACTTGTTAAATCAGGTTATTTCTTTTCATCCTCTTGTAGCTGTATTATCTAGTGACCAGCCCTTG
Source organism: Callaeas wilsoni (assembly GCA_013398955.1). Taxonomy (NCBI): domain Eukaryota; kingdom Metazoa; phylum Chordata; class Aves; order Passeriformes; family Callaeidae; genus Callaeas; species Callaeas wilsoni. The sequence goes on along the minus strand of VWPU01018713.1, from coordinate 116,794 downwards.
TACTAAATCAAGAGCAGAATTATTTCAATTTAAAAATACAGACTAGTCCTGCATCTTTTATTGTTTCTTAGTTGTATGTTCCTCCACTCCCCTGGAATGGATGGAACTGCTCAGTACAGTCATGTTATGATCACTTCACTGCCTGAAGAATCTCTTCCCCTCCACCCAGCCAATTATTCTTGCCATGCTTGAGAATACCAGTTTTGCTCCTTGTCAGACTTTTTAAAAGGGTGCTTTTCCTGAGTTCTCCAATTTTTCACAGAAAGGTAGCTCCATATCTTTGCTGCTACCAATTCTAATATCACAAGTCAAACACAACTTTATAAGTGCTCCAGCTTTTTTTTTTGCCTGTTTTCCTTCTTTTTTTTTTTTTTTTTTTAACAGGAATGAAGTGAAGTATAAACATTTCCTGCAAAAGTACATATAATAGAGGTTTGTTTGCCAAGTGGTTTTATTTTCCTCCTTGGCTGTGACTCTCAGAAAATGTTTAAACAGTAATGTAAAAATAAATGAATAGATTTTCTTCATTACTATTTTCTTTCCCTGCAAGAATGTGTGCCTCAGGGACACAGGGGTATAGAACAGATTAATAGGGAAATTTTAGTGGGAGCCCCTTGTTAAATATTGGCAGTACATCACTGTACTGGAGAAAAATGAAAGTTGGTGCCCATGGAGCTCTGCCTGATAACTGATTGCAAGACGCCTTCAAGGCTGCAATTTATCTTCAAGAAATACAATAATTAGATCTGTGTAAGCTTGGGCTGTCTTTCTTCAGCAAAGAGGCAGATATGATTTCATTATTCAATTCCTGTGAGGTCATTAGTGAACCTGGAAATCTATTCAGCCCGTCTGTGTTAGCTTGGCTTCTAAGAATGAGAAGGAGGAAAAAGTCTATCCCTAAAAATGCCAGAGAAAAACTGAAGGCCTACAGTTTATTTGGACACACGTAGGAAGGAAAAAGGGGAGTTCCTTGGTACTGCCATGCCACCAGGAATCTCAGCAGAGTGCCTACTGTGCTGCCCACAGGGGGCTGTCTGCCTTCCTAAATCTGAGCCCCTCTCCTGCTCACAAAAGGAACTTGCAGGATCTTGCAGGTTTGGTGATATTAACACATAGCTCTTAACTCCTGGGCATCATCAACACCTACACTGGCCAGGTATTTAGATCTAAAGTATAAATGAGTACTTACCCAACGTTTTCCAAGTATCTGTGTTTTGGTGGGTTTTTTTGTTTTTTTTTTTTTTCAATAAGAAAAGCTTTTACTGAGAGAAAACTCTTCCCGTGGGGGAAATGGTATAAAAACACAGTTTTGGGGGTTTTTTAAGTATACATTTACATGTAAAAGGTTATCATCTATCACCATCTCAAAGTGTTAGCTCCTGTTTCAATGAAACAAGGTGTTACATAAGGCTTAAATCACTTCACCAGCCACAGAGAGGAAAATCAAGTGGTGTATATTTGATCTTTCCAAACTACTTCACATTTATCACACATGGGTAGCACCTAACACTTTCACCAGGCCACAGAGCAGCCAAGGAATGAGTTGTCTTTTTGTATTACACCACTACCAGGTATTGTAGGAGCTTTTTGTCATACCCAGGAATACCTGTTAGGAGATGATAACAGGAGATAGGAGCACAATTGAGGACTGAAACACCTCAGGGGGAATTCTTTCTGTATTTACAGGAGCACCTGTGTTTCAGGCTAACCCAATCCAGCTCTCCTGATTTCAGTTTTAAAGTGGCAGCAGAGAAAAGAGCGTGTTTTCATTGTAAATGCCAGGAAGGGAAATAAGAGGAAGAACTGTGGAGTGGGATCCAAACCAAGAGCAGGAAGATTAGAGCAATAATAATGAAAAAGCACTTAAAAAAATATAAAAGGGAAAGCAGGAGGAAAGCAGAAGAATCATGTTGGGGTTATCATAGCAGAATCTGGAGTTGTCCTTTTTGTATTTTTCCAGGAGGCTGCAGAGACAGTGAATAGGAAAGCAGAGCATTAGTTCAGTCTAAAAATCCATTTGTCAGCTGTGAGCTGTAGGGATCCCTTCTATTGTTTTTTCAGCTTAAATTCTCAGAAGTGTTAAAAGTTACTTTTTAAGTACCTCTCAAATATTTTTCCCCCCTCTCTGCCTATATGCTTCCAAGTTTTTTTTATATATATATTTATTTGCATCTATACGAATGGAAACGATAGCCCTGAATACAATTAGGTATTAATTACACTGCTGAGGGGAAATGTTTCCTTTCATCATCCCCTTCTCCGTTCAAGTGCTGTGCGGGTTTTCTTGCCAGCTGCATCGCAAACGGAAACAGCCAGAGGAGCCATTTGCGTGTCGCCAAGAGGTTGTGAAACAAGTCTGCCGAGCGCCTTGTTCTCTAAAAAAGTCACTGCTATGTCACTGCTAAGGGCAGTGCTAATGGTTAGGTGGGTTCAGGCCGCTGGAAGCGGCTCGGAAAGGAGCAGACGACAGTGTGCAGGGCAGCGTTTGCTCTGGCTCCCTGTTCCCTGGTTCTCATTAGGCACTGAAAGGAATGAGGGACTTGTCTTCACAAATAAGCTGTGGGCCTGCTGATAGATAAAAGCTAGCACTAAGAGATAAAAGAAACAATGGGAAGAGTTCCACTGATTGATGAATGGAAAGAGAGATTTGTCTTTATCAGTAAACTGTAGATCTGCAAATCAATGAAAATGACTATCAAAAGATGAAAGAAACAACAAGGAGAACCATAAATTCCATAGGAATTTATGAAAAAAAGGCAAGGGAGGGGTATACATTAGAAGGGAATCGTAGGAATTGGGCTTTCCGGGAAGTCTGTACATCAGCCAATGGGGAAAGAGAGAGGGAAAATGCAGTCGGGAAATTAGGATAAAAAAGGAGGCTGCGTCCTCCAAAAATTTGAGAGACCCCGGGGGAATGCCCTATGGCCTCTCCCTTTATTCGAATAAAGTAGCGGGACTCCTCTGTCTCCTTTTTGGACATAAACCTCTGATGCTGGTGGATTAATTTTCCTGACAGGCACCACAGGCTGAAACCCACTGACACTGCTTGTCTCCTGCCTGGGAGCTTGCTGTTGTGTGCATGGCTGTGCCAGTTTTCCAGCCTTCTTCTGGACACTTATTTAAATCAGATGGCTATACTGTAGGTCCTACAGCTTGGCTCGGCAGGAGGAGGGGCAAACAAACAGCACAGAGCCGCTCACGTATGGATACCAGCCTCGAAAGGGCAGGAATTAAGGAGGAAGTGACAGCAGGAGCAAGGATTTTTATGCTCAGATTGAAGAGAGTGTGAAAGTCCACGGCAGCATCTGAAGGGGCTTGTGTCCTGAAGAGGTGATCCCCTCTCCCGTGGGGGGTGTCAGGGCCACCCACAGGATGAGGGATGTGCTCCGGGCCCCGATGATCACAGACAAGAGTGGCCCGTGAGAACTTTCCCGATAAAATCTTGCGTTCCTTTCGAGCACATAAACCCTTTCTGCGAGAGAAACGTGCAGTGCTGGTGACAGCAGCAAGAAAGGAGCTGATGAAGGCAGAGAACAGCTCTGTTGGTCTGTGTCAAAGAGCTCTCTGCAGCAGCCCAGATGCTGGAGCAGACAGTAACCACACATAGCCTGGAACACCGTATTTCTGCACTAACCAGCAGATTTTGTGTTATGACTGGCCACCGAACAACAAAGTGATCCAACTCTACGTTTCCCTTAATCATCACAAGTGCTTACTTTGTATTAAAATGAAATGCCTGCAGGACTAGATCATAGCAAGAGAAATGATAAATCTTGTCAGAAATCCTGCTTGCCCTGGCAGGATGCAGGCTCTGTGGTTTTGGCTATAGCGCATCCGTGCCCTTCGCTGCACCGAGGGCATCGCACATGCCCATTTAAGGTTCAGGTTTGGCTCTCTCCCAGCTGCCCTGGAACCTGTTTAACTTTCCCTTTAGAGACCAAAATGTTCATTCTTCCAGGGGCAAACTGGGGACCAAAGGAGGTGCTACAGTAAGATGGTGTAATCCTCTGTTTCTGTCGACTGTGAATGTTTTTGAGAGGCTGGTGCCTAACTCGGAGTGCGAGGCAGGTACGTGTCCCTTGGTGTCCTGAGGTCTTGCCTGCTGCTGGAGGTCTAGCCCCAGCTCCGCACCTCCCTCCTACATGCCTGGGTTTCCTTCCCAGGGAAGGCAAGGCGCAGGCAAAGAAGAAATATTTGTGGGCAAATCTCATCCTGATGTAAGTTCAGAGCCCAGCTGGGCTTAGTGGAATTCCTTCTAGCCTGTATATTTTTGACACAGCCAGTGTATGAAGCTTGCCACCAAAGAAAATCTCCTAAGTGCCAGAATTGTTTCTGGGAAAATAAACTGTGGTACTCTGGATGTTTCCTATTTTTTATCTTTTTGTAGCAAAATGCTTCGTGGAGGCTTGTGTCTTCTTGATATTTTATCAGGGGATTTCATACTGTCCTTGGAGTTATTTTGGTTTGCAGGGTAGAGAACAATGGGGGAATGATAATATCAATTGCTTCCTCATATTGTTTTTATTTTTTTTTTTTCCTCCTATGTTTTGGGAAATAGTTGAATTTTACACAAGGCAGCACATTGAATAGTCATCTGTTGTCCTGGGTCAGTTCATGCCAGACAAATTACTCTGGGAAACAATTCTCTTCTGACCTTCATTTTTATGGCTACTTCTATTAGTTGCTCATGTGGATTATGTGGAGCAGTTTTGTAAACATATTTTTACCCTGTGCTTTTCATCACATGTTTTGTGAAGTGCCGTAAAAGGACAGCATATATTTGCAGAGTTTGGAGGTTTTTTTGCATGATGAACTGGTAATGAATCTGCAAGTTAGATTAAGGCTTGATGTGAATTTACCACAGATTGCAGTACAGGCTCTATACAAATTACATCATTTTCCCCTCATTTTATGTTGTTACTCATAGTGTTTAACTGAGACTATTCGGTAAATAGGAATGATAATTCCTCAGCATTTCATAAAATTAGTTGCATTTCATTTATTGGTAAGAAATGCTGGCCACCAAATTCCAGATGTCAAACCATAAAAGAATAAAGAGAGTTCCAAAATCATCCCTCCAGGGACTGTATTTTTTTTCCAGAGGAACAGCTATTCACTGATCTCAGAAAGCATGAGAAGGTGCACATCAAACAGTCAGAGGGATTTCTGATTACATCCACTTGTACCCGCTTCTCGTTCCTTTTGTTTTGTTTTCTTTTGGTTTTGCCAGTTTTTAAGCAAGATGAAAAAAAATTCCTTCACTGCTTTTGAAAGTTTATAAAACAATTGCACAAACAGGCTTTATTCATCCAGCTCAGCCATGGTTCAGTGGGTCTTTTCTGGTCTTAGGGAAACAACCTCAGCAGATGTTTTTCATCACTGCTACAGTACCAGGAATGTGACCAGGAAAGAAGGTAGTGTGCCCAGAGAATTCCGACTCCTCAGTCAGCCTGGATGCTGCAGTGGCTCAGGGAACATGCAGAGCTCCCTGGCAATACACAAAGGACGACTTGACTGGCACCAGAATTACAGAGGACTTTAAAGTGCCTTATCCTAACTTTGCACACCATCTCTCACACTGGTCTGTGAGCATAAAGAGCAGAACAAACAATGCGGGCCATTGTGTTAGGAAAGTAAATCTCTTAGCAGGGATGTCCCTGGTTAGTCATTTTGTGGTTTGATAACAATTTTCTCCACTAATCCGTCTTCCCTAAATAAACTGAGCTGCTTTGTTGTTTGGATTGAGATAGCCCAGACTGGCTGTGAATAATTTATTTTTTCAATTAAGACATCTTTATGATTTTCTACATTTGTTGACTGGGCTATGAAGGCAAGTTCCCAGAAAACCTTTGAGATCCTGGGGGGAGGACAGGGTGGGCGGATGGAGAGAAAGAGATTGCTTCCTTCAGCATGTTGGTTTTGTTGTGATAGACACAAGCCAAACCCAAAAAAGCCCTTTCTGAGTGTCTTTTTGTTTGTTTGTTGGATTTTGTTGCTTGTTTGCTTGTAGGGTGAGATCTGCAAGGTGTGTTACAAAGATTGTCTTTGGTGTGAAATGTCCTTTTCACTCTTCCAGCAGCAGTCAGGCCTGTCTGATCAGAGAAGCTTTATATAGCTTACACTTCTGGTATGCAGGTCTGATGGAATCGCGCGGCACAGGACATGCCTCTTCCAAAATTCTGCTTCTTCATGCACACCTGTGCTGTGATCTGTCACAGCCTTTGCTGCTGCTAGCCAACCAGCCACATTACTGCTCCTTACTTTAAAACAAATGCAAGGAGCAGACTACATTCTGTACGTCGATATTTTAAAGTCAAATCAGGCAAAATTGGCTCAAGTAACAGACAAAGGGACGGGAACCAGGATGGGCATGTGTTTAAGGTATCAGACTGAGGCTTGGCAGATCTGGTTTCAGTTTCCAAACCTGTCAAAGAACTTTTGTACTATCTCCAACAAGCTGCTAAATCTTTTGGGCATCGGTTCTCCCGCTATAAAGTGGGGGATGATATCATCTCGCCTTGAAGAATAATTGTGGGGATGAAGTTGTTTGCTAGGACTCCACGGTAAGATGGCAAGGGCTGTTGCTTGCAGCCTGATCTCACAGAAATGATCTCATTGCTTAGTGGTTTAGGTTCCAAATCTGCCAAGTGGGAACAATAACTTTGCTACCTCTTCGGGTCTGTTATGAAACTTATTTCAAGAATATTTGAAAAAAAAAACCTACTTTTCTTTACATTCTACTTTCTCTCAAGGGACTCCAGGGTAAACCAGCAGCTTCCTCACAGTCACCAGAGAGTTTTATGCTGAAGGGGCTTGGCTCAAATATCTGAGCCAGTTAAGGCTTTCCAATGTAAACCCTCAAAGAAGGGGTCATTTAATGATTATCATCTTCATTTCGATTCCTCTTAGTCTTTTGCCTTGTGTGTTGTAACTCTGGCTCGTAAGTTCCCCAAGCAATTTTCTCATGTTGAATTTGTTATTCCAAGAGCAGAAGAACTGGATTCATTAGTTAAACTCCTGCACAGCAGGAAGAATGATGCCAACAACAACTGATTGTCAGTGCTTTTCACTTCAAAACTGTGCTTAGTCTCTGCTGTCGTCTGAGCACTAAATCACTTAAAAAAAAGGAACAGAGAAATGGTTCTCAATTAAAGAAGTAATAAATAAAAAGGATGGTGATACCTCTCCCAGTTTCTTCAAGCTAGAAGCTTGGAAATTAAGATGGTGCAACAAGTTTGAAAGACGCAATCAGATGTCAGATGTGCATTACAGGAATATTTCCTCTTCCGGTATAAATTACACGTGTGTGTTTTTATACACATTCCCTCTTTCTTGTCAAACCACATTTTGTTGCATCTTTTGGATGTCCAGCTGTTCTTTCCAAAACCTTAAGTCAAATCACAGTAATTGGAGTAGGGTTTGCATTTTGAGGCAAGGTAGGAACTCTCACTTCAAAGTCTCCTGAAATTCTGAAGTCAATCGTACCATTCTTGGTGGCAATACAAAAATGTAGTTTTGATGAAAAACAACCCCTGTACAGAGATGTCATTTCTTACAAAAAGATCTATGGACTCGATGGGTTTGCTTTAGTAATCAGAATATGCTCACTGCATACCTGAAAGAGACAAACATGTTGCACTGTAATTACCCCAAAATTTTAGAAGCTGTCTTGGTAGCAACACACACATGCAAGCTTTGTTTTTATTAATATTATTTATTAATCACTGTTTAGAAAATACCGAGGTTCAGCTAAAAAAATGCTGTTTCCTGAGCTTTCACATCACTATGCAGTGCTCAGTTGTGCTGTATCAACTTTTTCTTTCTCAGCAAAATTCCTACAGAGGGAAATCATGTTATTCTAGAACGAGGGAGGGTTAACAGGACATACATTTCTTTCTTTTTTTTTCATATTTTCTGAGCTTTCTTTTATATTGGCACCTCTTTTCCTGTGTTTTTCAGTTTTTCCAGTTAATAAAGATCTGTCTATTGTTTTTATTAATCTGGTTCATATGAGGGGTCTCCTAAACAAGTTATTGCTCTGCAGGGGAAGAGAGAACAAATTTCTTAAAGATTTTTGGAATGTGAGGATGTCAGCCAAGTCTCAGGGACTTTGCTGGGGGTTAACAGCAGTCCTAACTGTGTTTTCTGATATGATCTGTTTTAGGGGTATTTCCCTTCTAGAGACCTAAGGAATTGTTCATGAATCAGGCTCTTCTTCAGGGCACACCAGGAAAACAGAAGGAATTAGCACTCTTCAGTCCCTATCTCAAGACTAAAAAATTTGCACAAGCATACAAGGGGAGTCCAGTGTGACAAACAAATGCCAGTGGTGCTCATGCTTACAATGCTTCAAGACTGAAAAATTAATGCAAAAGAATCTCAAAAGCAACTTGTGAAAATCTTTCATATCTTTAAGAGAAGTAGAAGCAAACACAACAAGTCTGAAATTGGTTTGGTTTAACATGAGCCAAGTGAGACAGTAATGCTTTGTTGTCCAATCATATCTGAAAGGAGAACTTATGGAAAAGGGAATCCCCCCAAAATTAGTCTTGTTTCTTTGTTTGGTTGGGTTTTTTTAAAAAACATAACTATTTGGTTGAATTACATGTTTTTCAGACATAGATTTCTCTAGGAAATTGACACTTAAAATTTTAGAAAGTGTCTAATGTTCTCCTCTTTTTAAACAAAAATGTTTACCTCGGCTTGTAAGTTAAATTCAAGTACAGAAATAACCATGCTTAAAAGTCAGCAAAGGTGTAGAAGTTACTGAGGTTTCCTTTGCACTTCTCTTAAAAATAAGAGCTAACTAATGAATGCACATAATTGGTGAGAAGGAGAACAATATCTTTGGAAAAAAAATCCGTCTGCAACTTTTTTTTTAAATATGAAAACAAATATGGAACTGTCTCAGGGTTTTAAAAAGTACTGACCAACTTAAATTTTTTTGTTATAGAAAAAGCGATGAGGAAGGTTGTCTTTGTAAGTCTATGTGAAAAAAAGACACGACATAATGTGATTTCTGTCATAGATGCACATGGGTTTGGCAGACAAATAGTCACTATAATACAAATCTCTCTGGCAAATAATGAGAAGAGGAAAAGTCCTCACATTGCATCCGCATTAAATTATTTCAGTTTTGGTTTATATGCCAAAAGTTTACACTGCATTTAGATATTATTTCTTCTCCGTGTACTTCTGACCTCGCCACTCTGAAGAGCGAGAAAATCTCTTCCCTTTCCAGAACAGAGCAATAATTCAGGATGGAGCAGAAGGAGCTGTTTTAAATGGCTGGACTTCATTATCCCTTACCCAAAGCTGACCTCACCTGGACTGGTCAGTATGTGAGATCTTAGCTATTCCTTCAAATGTAAATTCACGCTCCAGAGGTGTTAAGACCTAAGTTTGCTTAGAACTTTGGGCTACGTTGAGCAGAGTTGGTGAGTCCCCAGTGTAGCTGGTCCCCATGGAGTGGCTGGGACATGCCCTAACCCACTCCCTTCAGGCTTTTGTGCTGCTCTCCTACTCCCTGTGTGCTTGCGACCTTGTCCCACCACAGTTAGGAGTCAGAAAAGGGATGGTGAACACACCTTTCCACAGGAGATGAGAAATATCCCGGGTCCTACAACATGGTCTTTGTCATCAGGGACTCCAGCAACATGGTCATGCTGCAACAAAAACAAAAAAAACAACATAGGTCATGCTGCAACAAAAATCCAGTACCCTTGCTTGCAGCCTCACTCTAAGACTGAAAACCAAAACCAGCCATTTGTATGAAAGTTTTGTTTTTCCCCTCAGAAAATATTGCATTTCAATCCTTTCTAACCCTGCTACTATCACAGAATGACAGAATTTTGGCCTAGTTTTAGTTTTGCTAGTATTTAATCAAAGGGGTCCCATTCCCTCTTTTTTCTTCTTGAAATGTATTTTCCTTGTTATAACCAACACTCCACTTTATCCTAAATAAATCCTGTTGAAAATAATGCAGTATGAAGTATTTCAATATCTCTTTTGTAGTGGTCAATTTAACCATAATGCCCCAGTCTTTGGTATATAAACAAGGTATCAGCAGTACAGAAACAGACCTGTAAATAGCTTTCTGAAGAAATTTGCTGCATTTTACTAACCAACTCTTTCTCAAGGCCGGTATTGCAACTTGCAAGAAGAATATTGCCCTTACTTTTGAATAATTTTTGTGAGACAAACAGCAAATTGTCTCTCTCTGGTTGTCACTTATATGAATGTAGCCTTCTTTCTCAGTTTTCTGCCTACTCCCAGGAGAAATCTGCTTTTATCTCCCTTCTTTTAGAAGCCCTGCCAGTACTGAGTGTCTGGTTTAGTCAAGTTCTGATCGTACGGGTTGCTTGTTACCGTATTAGAAAGCTGGCAGGTAATAATTTAATGGATTACACAAGTGTTGCACTGTGTGTTTTCCCTTCCTTATATACATTTGTATTCTTTCTATATTCTTTGGGGTACTAAAAGCAGCAGTTTATTTTGGCATTGGAATTGTCTGAGGCTGCATTTGTTCGAGCCATGGAGGCCTGCAGATGACTCCCTGTCTTCGTGTCTCCCTTCTTTCTTTGATGTGCTCTAACACGCATGACTTCATTGAGCATGTGTAAGGATAAGACTGAAATAGGCTCTCCTTTTTGAGCAGAAGGTGGAGGAATTCAACGAATTTCCGTGATTGTGACTGATGAATGCAGCTCTGGTAAATGCAGTTCAGCTCCTTAGACTGAGGGTCTCATACCTCAGTCGTTTGTTGCCACTTCCTCAAGGCTGCCTTTGAGGTATCACAGTTATCCACAGAGTAATATCGAGGCAAAAGTCAAAACAACGCAACTTCCACAGTTCTCTCCCTGTTCTCATTGGGGAGGCAATATCCAAATACGGGATTTTGTGACTTTAGGCGGATTTAGAAATGTTAAACTAATAAATGGATCAAATCCCCTTACAAAATATCTCCTACAAATTCCACTGAAGTTAACTAGGAGAAAAAAATTCCCATGTGACTCCTGAGGGATAACAGTTGTTAGCATTCACAAGCAATACTAGCTAGATATTAGGTTTAATGTCATGCCTGCTGGGTTTTAACCATCACTCCAAAAGCCCTGTGAAAAGCTTGATGGCTTTTCTTAACAAAGCCCCTACTTTCCCTCCACCATTCCCTCTGAATTCCAATCCTGCAGTGCCACAGATGTCAGGGCAAAATCCTTTCCCCTTCAAATTGCTATGATTACAGGCTGAAATCTCCAGCTCCTCGTTTATCTCCACAGATTATCTATGCTAGATAACGCTCAAGTAAAATAGTCTAATGATCATCTGATCCATTTCTAAAGTCAGATTCATCTTTAGAGAAAAAAGATAGAGCAATTATGAAGTGGAAGGATCATGTCCAACAGATCTTTTGGGCTAAAGTCACACATTGAGGGTTTATGTGCAATGCAGATATAAAGCCTGGGGCCTTGCAAGAGCATTTACTCACGAGTGCTCAGAATTTCTTAAAATGAGTGTGAGTTTGGACATGAAAAGATGGAACACATGGTCAGCAGCTGGAATTTATGAAGACCTCTATTTAATAAAACAGTAGTAACCACTTTGTGCTGCTGTTGCATTCTTTCCTTGGTGGCAAAATGGTGGCACACCAGAAGAAAAAATCTGTGGTTTTCAGTAGAAAAAGCATTTCCCAGAGGCTAAGGGGGTGGAGAGAACAATCTGGTAGCAAAGGGCTGATTTCCGGATAGCATTCTATAAGTTGTTGTATGGTTTTGGTTTGGGGGTGTTTCCCTTTTTTTTTTTTTTTTTTTTTTAAATCTTGTGGGTGCCAGCTACTGTCCCCACTTGTGGCTGCTCACATTCGCCTTCCCTCTGAGGTTTACAAGGCTGGTTTGGACAAAGCCACCACGGACTCAGTTTAAGGTTGGTTTTAGTCCTGCTTAGGACAGGAGGTTGAAGTAGATGGTGGCCAGGAGTCCCTTCCAAGCAATATTTCTATGAGTCATTAATTTTGTGCTGAATTTGAAAATTTGTATCATGTAAGAAACTCCTCAACACAAAAATTGCAATTGGCCCTTCTGCCACAGGGAAAAAAACCCCAAAAGCAAAGTATTCCCTGTTTCAAGTAAAACTGGCTAAGCAGTGTGTATTTTCCCAGAGGTTGGGGCTTCCTTGACAAACACAGCCTTTCCCAATTCATTTCTTTGTGGGAAAGCATTTGTTACAAATCCTACTCCAGCTTGCACCCAGAACCAACCAAAAGCATCCATTTGGAGCTCAGGAGTTAGACCATTTAAAACATGAAGTCAGCAGTGCCTGCTCTGTTGTGTGCAACAGGCATGCATAAACAGTTTGAAGGACATTTGTCATTGTTTCAGTATTGGCCTCACACTAAAGACCAAGAAACATTTAAAATAATGAAGTTATGTGGGCTGGGTTGTTCAGGGAGGCATTTTCTGACTGTGGCAGCAGAGAGGTAAAGAGGGTAAATTCTTAAGCCCTACACATGGATTCATGTCTGCATACAAAATACACAAATTCATATTGGAGCCCAACAGAGAAGGTAATATTGGAAAATCCCTAATTACCTAATCCAAACATTATTTTCAGCATACCACATTTGCTCGGTCTTCATGATAATGTACAACAGAACAAAAATTGTATAAATTCATAAACAGTAAAAGGAAAATATAATACTCAAGTCAGAAACATGAAAAACAGTGTAAGAGATCCAGTAAGAAAAATAATAAAAACTACTGGAGAGGGGAGTAATAATATAGAGCTAACAGTAGTTAATCTGAAAACACCTTTGGAAATTAAAGAAAAGATGTAGAGGTTGATTTTAAAAAGTTAGAAGGGAATAAGTAAAATCAGTTTTTAGGGGGATTGTAGTGCCCCCCACAGTTAAAAATACCGTCACCTGCCAATTTCAGAAGTGATAGCAGATTCTTGAAAGAGCAGGTATTGTGTTACTCCCTGTCTAAAATCCAGCCAGGCCCAACACCTTCAAGGCTTTCAAAACTAATAATCCCAATTGAAAGCCAAGCAGCCACATTATAGCAGGCTGATGGAAAGAACATAAGGGGAGCATGATGTGGTTACAATAGCTCAGAGCAGTACTTGCACACACTGATTGCATTCTGGGCAAGACCCAGTCGCTGACATACCCCCATCAAAGGTTTGGAAAGAGGAAAAGTTCTCCCAAACAGTACGCTCACAACAAAATTGCCAAAAGAAACAGTGGGAATCAACAAACTTTCCTCGGTGCGTTTCTTAACGTTTCCCTGTGGTGGAGGGTACTGCTGATGTATTTTTCATCCCTCCTGTTTTGACTGGGAGGTTCCGGTTTGCTGCTGCTCTCAGCAGAGGAGTTACAAATTTGCCTACCGGTGATACAGGCTGTGCCAGCTGTTTGGTTGCTGTTAGTGGGAACTGATTAATGACATTAAGTGGTATTTCTAATCTGTGCCAACCAGGAATTCTGCTAGCAGCAGCTTTCGCTGGAGAAACCTTAATTGTGATTCAAACACACAGGGCAATTTACAGTAAATTTGGTTGTCTAGAGTGGTGGAAACAACGAACCCAAAAAGTTGCACTATTTACTCAACATTTTGCTTATTCTTGTCTTCCTTTTCATAACTGTTTCCCATTAATACACTGAAGAAAAAAATTGAGAGACAGAAATGATCACAGAAACAATTTTGCCAAATAGAAATAAATTAATGTAAGACATAAGTTGCACATTTGTGAACCAGTATTCACAATGAATCTGTCATTTGAAGAGTGTAGCCACGCTGCAGTGACAAGAGAGACTTCTAGCAACGCAGGTGGCCAAAGTAGGTCAAAACTAGCTGGTTTTAGAGCATACTAATTTACCTGTTTCTTGACTGTCTAGTAGAGATAAACTACAAATCCCTGGAAGTGTCCAAGGCCAGGTTGGATGGGGCTCTGAGCAACCTGGTCTAGGGGAAGGTGTCCCTGCCCATGGCAGGGGGAACAGGATGCTCTTTAAGGTCCCTTCCAACCCAAGCCATTCCATGATTCTGTGATGTCCCAGACAGTGACCAGATCTGATCTATATCCTAATGTATGTTTCTATAAAAATAGATATGGATGCATGCAGAGTGTAAGTTGCATGTATGCCTATAAATCTATGGATACTCTGCAAGGAAGTGCAACTGCTTCACAAGATGAAAGCCAGCAGAAGCAGGACTGCCTGTGATAGTTATGTTTGCCAGGCCCATGAACTGTTTGACATTTCTCCAATGAAAAATGGTAACCACAGACACCCCACCAATGGGGCACAGCATTAAAGGCCACCACCAAGTCAATTGTCCAATATGCATTGCTTCTTTTCAGTAATATGTCACAGCTTGTGCATTCTGTTTAAGATTTAGCTGGTGAGTTAAATGGAAATGGTATTAATTATATGCTAGAACTATGTCAAGCTTCAAAACAGCTGTAGGCTTTTAGTCCAAGAGCAAAAAACCATAAAAGCATTCTAAGCTTTTTTCTCCAAAGGAACGGGGTTAAGATATGACCACAAGACCTTTCATTATCTCATGGGGAAAGTTTCCAATGAGTCCATCTTCATCCCCTTTTTTCACCACTCATGGCTCTCAATTTCCCCCTCCAGAAGACAAAACTCCAGTAGAAAAGGGAATACAGGGAGTGAATTTGAGTCCAGATCTTTCTGCTGCCTGCGCTTGGTTTTGTTTTCATAGAGAAACTGATTTAAGCTGCCAAATTTCTTATTCTTTTCCTAATTCTGCCTGTGTGCTGCTACATGAGCTTCATCTGCTGGTAAACAGCTGGAGCATGTGTGCATACCCTGGCTATAAAGGACTCAATGGTCACTCTGCGTTTAGGTTTTCTGTTCACCCTGGGGTTATCCTTATGATATAATGAGGCTCTTGAGGCCACTGGCACTGGCAGAACACTGTTTTTCTAATAACCTTTCAATAGGGAAGGAACCAGGGACACAACCACAAAGACACTGAATTTAAGGAATGGAAAGAGCTTTTTTCTCCCCTTCTCTTTTTTTTTATTTCACTGGTGGGCTGCTTTCCTAAGCCAAGGCACATATTTTGATGATGACTGTGTGATAATGAAAAACTTGTAACTATTTTATGGGCAACTGCATCTCTTCAGAACAACACACTTGGTTTCTTGTCTGCTATTTTATTTTACAAAGTCACTGATATTCGGTCCAGATATCACCCAGAGTCTAGTTCTGTCCTGACACTGTTTTGAGGAGACTCTTGTTATCACCTGGCTTTTTACTGAGCCCACAGCCCGTTGTCACAAAATGAGGCATCATTAAAAGAAGTTCTGCACTCATTGTGAGAGGTAGGGATCTGAATCAGACACCAACCCAAGGAAGGTGGCACACATGAACCCAGTGCAAGTTCTAAGCCATCATCTAATCACATTTTATGTTTGATTGGGAGGCCTCTGCAGTGATAACCCCATATTAATTCCTCGTTTCTCTCCCAATCACTGCTGCTGGTTTTTTTCTCTGCCTTCTACCCTGATTGTCTACTCTGAGTAGCTCAAAATGTGCAACTCTGTGCGTGTATGGCAGTTCTGATGTGGCACAAAGACGCTTTTGTAAGTCTTCACTCCAGCCAAATACGAACAGCATGGTCACTCACACGGGCAACATCTGCTACAGATAATTCATGCAAGTGTAGAGATGAATTTGTTGAAATATGAATCTATATTTTATATTTTACATTAGGCAGGCATGGTTTGTTTCAGATATCTGGTAAAGATACATTGGTTTAAATTTTTTAAATATTGGAGTATTTTAGCCTGATTTCATTATAAAAATTTTATAGAAATCCACATATCTTGGCCACATGCTTGTTAACCCTTTTTCTGTGATATTGCTTCAAAATAATATTAGCGTTTCCTGCTGTTGGAACATTTCTGTACTGTTCCTTATGCATTTCACTTGTATCATTTCATGAAAACACCATCTACCAGCTTCACTACATCTGTGGTCAAACCTCTCATGCTTTCCACCCAAAATAATTAAAAGATCTCTTCTGTTACTTGGAGGAATTACTGGTTTCAAATAATTTTATAATAATCTATCTGTTGACTCAAGGTCATTCAGAAGATGCTAAAATTCAGGAGCTTTTAGCTTCTTTTGGGGGTAAATCATGAGGGAAAAAAAGAGTAAACTCTATTTTTTTCTTTATCTCATAAATTTAACTTATGATAAACAGAGACATATAGTAGAATTAATATGTAATTATTATGTGGTTTTGAGGAAGAGGGAAACTTTTTTAGAGGCAGTTTTTACCTCAGAAAAATTAATCTACACATGGAATCAACCTGGAGTGTTGAAGCTCAGTGCTCTCTCCTAAGGGAAAGTTCAAAATAAATCACACCTTTCCAAAGAACAAAACCTACCTTAAAATCTTTTCATCTACGTGGCAGCTTGTGAAGAGAAAAGCTCTGACCTCTTTGTAGCCGCAGACCTACATTAGGGATGTCTATCTTCCAGTGAAAACTTTTTATGGAATTTTCTAGCCATTCCTAGGAAAGAAAGTTTCTAACCGCAAAAACATGCGTATGAAAAATGTGAGCAACTTACATCTTCGAAGCAACACTGAAATATCCTGTCTCCTGTGATACCAGGCTGGTATGGAATTTTTGGGAAGTAAATTCAAGTGCTGTCCTTTCTCTGTCACTGCATAGAATTGATTTACTAGGATGGACTGCTGAAGACTCATTTAAAATCAAACAATTTTTCCATTTTCCTTGCACATCTTAAGAATTATCAGCATCCGCAGATAAGTGCAGGTATCAGGCCTTGGTATTCCCATGAATTCAAAGTTAAAAATACTTCTAAGTAAACCACCATGATTTAATACTCTCTGTGCATTTAATAACTTAAATTATCATGCAGATTTAAAGCCAGAGATCCTGGAAAGTATGTGTATGCATTTCCATCTTACTTCTCTGATCTGCTCTTTCTCATTGAAAAACTCCCAGGGGTGATGACTTCTATTCTCTTACTCTAATTCATAGATATTGTTTGAAGTTGACAGATATACAGCTTTTGATCATGGCTTGGATATATAAAAAAAAAAAAAAAGAGAGCATAAAATGAAAGAATACTTTTCTCCATGGAGGATAAAGTGTCATGTGAGGCTTTAACTGATGGTAATTATAACATGATTTAGTTATGATATCAAATAAAAGGTTTTTAATGCCCTTAACATAGCACAAGTTTTTTTTTCCTTTTTCCTAAGTATATTACGTGCTTTTCCAAAGCTTCCCGAGGTTTTTAAAAGTTTTTTATGCTTCTGGACCATGAATTGATGACTGTGTACCATTCTTACAGAAGTTTACAGCATATAGAAGCTTTGACGAAGAGCCATATGGGATGAATAGTTGAGATTCTTTATTGTTCGGTTTCCCCCTCATTCTTTATTTTTTCTTTATTCCTTCCTTGGAATAAAAGAAGCAGAGATTAATTTGTGAAGCTGAGCTGGAGAGATTAAAAAAGAACACATCTACACTTCAGTAGATTTCAGTGATACAAATGGCCTCTGACTTTGAGACTTTTCTATTTCTGTCAAGGCAGGAAGATCCATATTTCTCTCTTTTCTTTTGAATATGATGCATTAAAAAGCAACTGAACCAATTCAGACAGGGCCAACAACTCTGGAACATGCAATCTGACAACTAAAAGGGGGACCTGGGGGCTCTGTCTTGTTGTGTTTGGGGTTTTTCTGTTTGTTTTCTTTTACTACATAGGGATGAGCAAAAACCATAAGCTGTTTATCCTGTCTCCAGCTCTTGAAACTTCTGTTCAAATGAAGCAAAACTCAGATTGAATTACTCCCTGATTTGGATTCCAAATTCAAATCCAGCCAAAACATGCTATAAACTCCAGGTTACTTCGTTGCTATTAGGTTACAACTTTTTAACATACATATTGTTTAGTCAATCATTTTTAGGTGTGTGGCAGAATCAACAGATTTGAGCCAGCAGTGCCCTTGTGGCCAGGAAGGCCAGTGGCATCCTGGGCTCCCTTCCAACCTGACCCATTCTGTGATTTTGTGATTTAGATCAGAATCAACTTGAACTTCTGTATGCTTTATTGACAGCCTGATTATCAGCAGCTGTCAGATCGGTGGCTAGGAGTCACAGCAGTACAAAGCTTCAGTTTAAAATTTGGAAAAATGAATGCTTTTCTTCTGTCTCTCTTCAGCTGTATCTAGATAGAGGAACAAATGAAATTACTTGGAAAGCTCCTCCTTAAATAAATCCTGATAGGGATGAAGCCAGCAAGTGCTGTAGCTGAAACCCTTTTGTTGTATTGATAAAGTATATGTGAACTGAATTTTCCTGTATAACTTCCTTAAAATGGAATTGCACTACAAATTAGGAAGAAAATCTGCTAGCCTCATGCCACTTAGCCACTTAGCTGAGTCTTCAGACAAACAGACCCACCTGAAGAACTATTTTAACCAAGGTAGACTCTTTATGTCTAAGTGGTTCCCTGGTCATGGTAGCAGAAATAGTTGGCCCATTGTAACGGGCAAATACAAGAATGAGGGAAGAAGCCACAGAAGGGGTAAAGCTTTCTTGGATGTCACCTTGCTATAAAAGCTGATTTTCTAGAGGTTCTCAGATGCTCAAACATATCCTTTATACTTTTTTCCTGAAAGGAAAATGTGAGGAAATAATTATTTTTTGAATTATGACAAGGAAAAAAAGAAAATTTCCAAATTAATTTAAGCCTTGAAACTCAGGCTCTGGATTCCTATATCAGAAATGCTCTAGTAAAGATAAGAAGGCATAAAGAAGATAATAGCTATGACCAAAGTCCAAAAATATCTTCCACAAAAGAAAGTCTTGTGAGGTAACTAGGTTCTAATTAAAAGAAATGAAATTCAGAGGAAACAGCTGAAATGGAATTCTGCTGAGAAAAGGAAACGACGCAGGGGTGAGTGATAGAAGTCTGTACATTAATGAGTGCTCTTAAGATGCTGAGTTTCTGGATATTAGCTGTTTTTCATAACTGAGAATGAAATCCTCTTGTGGAAAATAACAGAAGAAGAGGAAATGTCTAGGTTTGAATGCCATATGAAGGTGTTTTTCCACTCCTTGCTTTACCATACCTGAGCTGATCATCCTCTCCTGGTGAAGGAGCAGAAAGAATCCTTTCAGTGAAAAACAGTTGTTATCTCTGCTCAGCTCTTCTCACTTGCAAGGGTTCTTTGCATACCCAACACACTTGGCAAGGGATTTGTTGTTGTCCACAAAAACTTCCCAACTTTTGCTGTGGTGATTCCCCAGTGTCACCATTAGCATAATGGGGGTGTGAAAAGGGAGTACTTTTCTTCAGTTTCATTTTGAAAATTAGGCACAGTGGGAATTCATTTCTTTTTAATTTAACTAATATGTCAAATGCTGGAGGAGAAGAAATATACACATTTTATGCAGGATACCAAAGCAGCATTAGAAGAGAAAATAAAATGGAATAAACTACTTTAGTTAAATCAGCCAAAATTCCTGCATACCATTAAATAGTATGAGTAAAAGGGTGACTGTAGTGGCTGCCCTGGGATGCCCAGAGAGAGCTCAGCAGGAGAGTTGGAAGCTCTGTATTTCTTCAATTTACATTCCAAGAAATTATTAGTCAGCTATTCAGCCTTCCTAGGCAACTGTTAAAAGCATCTTCTTTGCATCGATAAAGGAAAGGTCACTAATATTTTTGAGCATAATCTAATCTGATTATGTCAACAATATGATGGCTAAAAATCTTAATATTAGATTCCCTGAATGATTAAAAGGCGAGGGACAAAACAAAGTGAAACAAGATAATTTACCTAGAAATACATAATAATCTTTATACATAATTTGAGATCTGCCACTGGTCTGGGTTGATTTTGTTGTTGTTGTTGTCAGTTTTTTACCTTGATGTATGAATGTCAGCCACAAAGACTTGATACCTTGCTTAAAAATCAGTTATGCCTATTTACCTTTTTTTTCCCCAGTTTTCTTATTGCGGTTTGAGAAAATGAACTTGTTCTTCATCTAAAGAAACACCTTGAAAGACAAAACACAGAAATAGGGGGATTTATTGCGTCCCTTGGGGAAAATTTGTATTTGCCATTCCTTTTGTGTATACAACAGCATAATCTACCAACAAAAATTACAGAGCTTACATTAACAGTAGACAAAGGAATTGACACAAATATTAGTTACACCCTTACTGAGTTGTAATACCACCTAAAATGAATTCCAATCAGTGCAATTTTGCCAAGCATGTCAGTGGATCTGGGATATCAATTCCATAATTGATAATATATCTGAGCTGATGGTTTACAGAGATTATAAAATCATAAATGGAAAATGGGCAGAATGCTTGACAAGAATGAGAAGAAATATGCCAAATCTTGATGAAATATATTGATTTAGGTTTTCAGCACATTAGCAAGCACATTGTTCCCACTTTTGATCAAATTTAAATGGCATACATGATTTTATTTACAGTTTTATATGCTGAGATACTGTTGGAATAGGCCTTAAATATCTAATATTTTCATTCACAAGAGTTTTAGGGATGAGGTGATTTCTGCCCATTGTGAAGACATGCAGAAAGTAAAATATGGAGGAAGAAAAATGTCGTTTTTAAGGGTATCAAACTTGTTAAAGATTCCACAGCTGCATGCATGTGTGTGTTTCAATAGAAATCAACTGCCTCAGGACTGCATGAAGTCAAGCCTGGGTCCCTTTTTTTTGGGAAAGCAAGTCTCCATAATAGTCTCCATGTAAAACATTGCTCAAAGGCTTATTTACAAAATCGCTGGGGGGATGCTCAAAAGTGTTTGAAAGCCTCCTGAAGTAAATGGTTAGATTTATGCTACTCCTTGAGTGTGATCTGAAATCCACACTTGCCTTGTGGTCAGGCTGTTTGGATTAGAGCTTTTAGATTACTCTGGGCTATGCCAGAGGAGAAAGGCTTTAAACTGCGTGATCTCTATCAAAGCCCTTCCTCTTCAAGTACTTTCTGCTGGCACTGGAGGGAAAGTAAGCAGCAGATATCACCACGTGCTATAACAGTGCCACTGCCAACCAGGCACTGAGGTTAAAAAGATACTTTTATTTTTAAGAGCATTTTTTGTCAGTTTAAAATAAACATACTTCTATATCAGTATACTGACTGCATATAGACATGGTTTTAAAGGGTTTTCTGAGACACCTAACCTAGGCTGAGCAGAACAGCAGTGGTGTGACCGGCAATTACACTTGTGACTGTGGTATTTATTCATTGTTATCAGGATTAATGCCACATCTAGGACTCTTATATTTAGATGGACAACTGCAATTTTCACTGTACATTTCAATGAAAAAAAAACCCAAACAACTGGCCCTGTGTGGGTCTCTGGTTATTCCACTTTCTTTCTTTCTCAGAATTTTCCGTGTTTCCCATTGTTGCTCTTGCCTCTCAAGGCTCTCAAGTTCTTCTCTTCTTTAGTAATTATCTCACGTCTCCTTTGCCACTTTGCTATGAGTACGTATTTCATCTCCTCTCCATCCTTTTTATTCTCATTTTTCTTCTGTTATTCTTTAGAAACTCCTTCCTGCACTAAGTGCTGGACTACAGCTCTTTCCATTACCTTTCCAAAATTCTCTTCTGTTAATCCAACCACACCAAGCTATTCAGGAAACTGCTTTGTTGATTACCTACTTATTCATCCCTTGAACAGAGAACTTATATTCAGGGAATATGTTGTCTTGTATGGCTTATATACACCATCCTTTATTGGTGGATAAACATTTTAACTTTGAAAAAGGCTGCTGGTGCAGGTTGACCAGGCATTTAAATGCAATAAAATTCTGCTAGTCTTCAGGTAAGTGAACTTTTTATAAGAGGATATATATTCATGACAACTCTGCACAGCTGAGTGTCAGGGTTATACCCTCTTACTGCTTGGGATAAAATAAGGATAGCCAACATTTGGGAAAAAAAATATACAACGATCTAAATTACTAAGTATATTGGACAATTTTTTCTTCATCTCTGCCTTTTCAAACTATTTCATTGAAATTTATGTTAAACCTTTAGCTAGGGGACTAATGGAAAAAAATGCAGTAATTTTTTCTAACTTTATTTACAGTGGGATTTCAAAGATAGTCCTCTGAGAATGAAATCAATCACCCCTTCGTTGTATCTTCTCTTAACAACATCGTCTAGGTTGCTAAACTTGATTTCCTTAAATTTTTAGTGGATTAGAAGTGGCATTTTTAAACTTTGAAGAGACTTTTCACTATTAACCTGCAGTATTTTTTTCAAAAGTAACATTTTCCTTATGGATCAAAAAGCAGCAAAATTGTAGAGTTTATGACAAAGAACACTACAGAAGATTGATTGAAAAAATAAATAGTGAGATGATTGAATTAATAATGAACTATAAAATATGTGTTTAATGCATGCTCAAGAAAAATGTGCTAAATTCTAAAACAAATATGTTCTGTGGTCTTCAGGAATTTCACTAAACTTCTGTACTTCTATGTGTGTCCTATTCCTTTTCCCAACAGAGTTTATGTGAACATTTATGTTGATGTCAGCAAGAAGGGATCAAAACAAATTGGTAAAGCTGATGATTTGTGTCTCCTTTAATTGGCAGCTTTTAAAATCTATGGTCTTGTAATATTATTAACTTCTTGGTTTTCCCCTCAAAATTATATTTCATACATAATTTAATGAATACAAGTAACATAAAAACAGGGTTTATATTTCAATGATCAGCTTTTCTGTCATTTTCATTTTAAAGCCTTTAAAGCTTGTTTTATTTCACTACTGTGGGATTTACATTTTAAAAGGATTCAGTCTCACCCCCTATTTTTCCATGGAAAGTTCCTCTCAAATTCCAACTGCAATGAAGCCTATTCAGGGAAATGCTCATTCTGAGCGGTTATTTTTGCCATTTTGCCAGTGCTATTGTGGAGCTACAGTAGAGAGCAAACACCATAAATATACAGGTAAAATTGGAAAGCTCTGCTGCTGCTTGAAGAACAAGGCGTGCGTGATCTTTCTGCTACTATTTGGGGATATCTTTCCAAGTTCTAACAAGCACATTTAAGTCTCTAAAATATATCTGTTTCCAGCAATGGGAATTTAATTTTTCTCCATATGCACTTTTGCCTTGTACTTCATTCAAGTGTTGCTT
This sequence comes from Callaeas wilsoni, assembly GCA_013398955.1. Lineage (NCBI taxonomy): Eukaryota > Metazoa > Chordata > Aves > Passeriformes > Callaeidae > Callaeas > Callaeas wilsoni. The sequence goes on along the minus strand of VWPU01018713.1, from coordinate 93,596 downwards.
ACTTTCTCCTCTACCTATCAATACGCTTTTGGCCATTTGACTGTCTCAGCTATGAAACTGAACAATGAAAATGGCCTAAGTTAAAACATATCTGCCTTTGACCAGTCTGGAAGTGGCCCAAAGTTCAGAGGGGCTATTTTGAGTGGCACCAGGCACGTGAGCCTGGTTACCACATTGACGCCGCTTTCCGTGATTAGTAACTCGTGTATCAGCGCATGCTCAACAGATATAGAGAGTGTGTTATGTACTCCGCTGATTCTGTTCCTGGAAAAATAAACTTAGACCTTTGTTTTCATTTGTTTGGTTGGTTGGTTTTTTCTTTCCCCAGCTCTTTTTTTGGTCCTATACAATCTCCAAAAAGTCCGTGCAGATGGGAGGTGTACGCTCCTGCTGCTTTACAGCAAGGCTTCCCACTGGCATAGACAGCAGTAATTAGCCAGAGAAACAATGATCACATTATAACACAGACCTTTTTGCAAGGAGAGTGGTGTTTTATCTGGTAAAAAAGCTCAGTTAGGGCTGTTTGTTACATACACCGCTTTATCAGTCTATTGAGTCTCTGCAGCCCACTTTAATTTTAAACAGTTACTTAGAGCACTTGGGAAATTCTGTGTGGTTGATAAATAGTATTGTTTTATGCATTATTATAACATGATTAATGCTCCCTAACCCCTACAAATAAATTTGAAATAGAAAGAATTCATGACATTAATAACCCAGATCAGTCTCATGTTTTACCATGGGCTGAGCTCGCAGTTCAAATGATGAGTAAATTAACCTATGCAAGCCATAAAATTCTTTCGAACTTAACAATACCCATCAAAATTCCTCCAGTTCAGACATTCACTGGATTTTAATGATTTTCAAAGTCTGTTTAATGTTAGGTCTCTTTTCTTCTTTCCTCTCTCTTTTGTCTTTTCCTTTCCTCTCCCTCTTCTCTCTGCTTTCTATTCCCTGTGCAAATGGATCTTAATTTTTCCTGACCTCATCTGAGGTTGATTAGCATGTAGAAAAGCTTAGCAAAAATTTAAATTTTTGAATTTCTGCTTTCCTTAAACTAGTCAAAGTATTCCTAAAGCCACAAGCAATTTAAATTTACTTCCTTTCCTTCAAAATTTGAATAAACCAGATTAAATTGATTATTATTCTGACAAACCAGTGACTTTTTTTAAACTCCTTCTCCTTCTGAGTAGATATATATATATATATCTCAGAGCTGTTTCAAGTTCTGGCAGTTTCATTTTGCTGAGGTTTGTGCCAATATTTCCTTCAGTTTTAGTCCAGATGGGTTCACACCCCTAAATTTAACTTCAACTTTCAGAATTGAGAAAACTCAGACTCTTAACTGAAATTTAATGAAAATGACCTGCACTTGAGAGACATATGAAACCACTTAAATCCAAAGCTTGAGCTGCCTCATATTTGTTTGAAATATAGGCCAAAGGTATGTATTAAAGCCACAAAGATTACCTGTCTTTTGTCAGATTGACCCAAGTTTCAACTAAAATCCAGATCTATTTTCTTTGCAAGTATTGAAAATGGTGCCTGTGGTAAGACCAGAGCCTATGCCCATTTTTTAGCACCATGATGGAGCAATTCAAATCCCTTGTTTGCTACATAGTTAAAGGAGCAATATTGGGGTGAGGTTGCTTTCAACTTCCTGTTGGAAGTTAAGAAATGAAAACTCAGCCCAAATTAGAAATTTTTATCTCACAAAACAAGCTTAAGACATGCTGAATAAAAAATCATGGGATGTTTTTTTCCCCAGTTTGTTGTTTTAGCGCTGAATGGTCAGTTGACTCCTTTGGAATGAAGTGTGAATTAAGAAAAAATATATTGAATTTACAATCTCAATGAGAATGAATCTCATTATCAAGCACTTTCCTTGTGGTATCTCTTGCCTTTCCCAAGTTTGGCTACATACAGGCTTACACGCAGACTTTTTCCTCTGTAGTTGAGTGAGTAGAAGACTGACTAGTAAATCTGGCATGTGACACTGTGAGTTTCATTCTACAATAAGTATTCCCTCCCAGAGGAGTCATTTGTTATCTTGACTAAGCGTTGGACAAACCCTTTGGGCCTTTTATGGGATTTGGGTTAATACCTTTTCTCCAGCAGTGAATTCACTGGTAGCATGTGTTCACCTCAAGAACAATCGGTTTGTCTTGAGATGCCCTGACTCAAAATGTCTCCAGGTAGGGATTAGATAACTACCCCATGTTTAAAAATCCCCAGAAGTGAATTGTCCAGCACTTTGGAAGATTGCTCCATGAGACGTGTGAACTTGCCCACTTTTCTCAAGATATGTGTCTTGACCTGGAAAACTATTATACTTAAAGGAATAAATTATAGTTAAGAACTGCTCTTTTCCTTTCAACAAATAATTCTCCTATTTCTTTCTCTCACTACCAGTACTTGGGAGCACAGCAGATCAAGTTTGTGTTTCCTTAAATCCACTCCCAATTCCTAACCTTATTCCCTTTGTCTATGCTTCTGTTCTTAGCTACCAGCTCAGAAAACTCAAGCTTCCCAAGTGTGCACATTGAGCAGACAGAAAAATAGTAAATTCATGTTCCTCCAGAGGAGCAGAGCCCTGTGGACACACATAAATCCTGGTGCACACCCATGCACAGAGGGAGAAAGTAGAAGCACTGGGAGGAACAAGAAACACCTCACTGCAGTGCTCACTGATCCCATCGCATGCATGAGAGAGGGGAAAGTGGCTTTCGCTGTCTCTAATTACCTCATAGATCCCCCTCCCACTGCATGTGCTGCAGCCACAGATCCTCCACGTATCCAAGAATATCTTGGAAATCTATATTCTGTCAATCAAGTGAAATCAAGGCTGGATGCCTGAAAAAGTAGGATTTTCTGGTGGATGCTTGGATAATACTCATAGGGTCGGTGCATAAATCGAGCCTGAGACTGTGCAGGACTGACAGGCAAGGTACACTTAAATTCCCTTCTGCAGTTGCAGTTCCTTTTGCATGGCTCTTTTGCCATGTGTCTGATTGTCCTCTTAACTGAATTTTTCTAAGAGGTAAAAGAGGCTTGGAGAACTGGGGAATGAGTAAAGTTAGTATTATTTTTATTAAGTGCTGTTTAACAGCTGCTCTAAGACTCACTACCACGAATATTTGAGGAGTTTGGTATATTTTTGCTCATGCTGGGGAACTGAAGGAATAAATAGATCACAAGTTTTCACAGGTATCCAGGAACACCTGTGTTGTTTGTCATAAAATTCTGGTGATGAACAAGATATATTAGTCAATGTTTAAATAGAGAACTCCACAGAGTTAACTAAAACTACTTTTGAAATCTAAATTGCGAAGGAGGAAGTAAGGGTTGTTTTTATATACTTATCTGTTCATATCTATTTATATGCTATTTATAAGAATGCAGGAAAAGAAGTTATTCAGCTAAGAGCTGTGATTTATAAATTGCTGCCTTTAAAGTAAAAGAAGAAAAACCAAATGAATGCCCTCCTTTATTCCAATGGAGAGGTATGCAGTGTTCCTGCCCATGGCAGTGGAGTTGGAACTAGGTGATCTTTAAGATCCCTTCCAAGCCAAACCGTTCCATGATTCTATGAAGGAGAAAGTGGCATTCCTCACTCACTCCTCCTTTAAGCTACATCCATGTAGCTGCATTATCATTATGAATGTTCTCCTCACAACAGTAAAAAGATGAGAAGTATGGCTCATGCTCTCCCTGGTAAATATGGATCTTTATGTCCATTGCCAGAGCAGCAATTTGTAGCTCCTTTCTGGGGGAGTTTCAGGCTGTTCCAGTGAGTCTGAAGGAGCGGCTACCCCACAAGAGCTATTCCTGCTAAAGCTGTGGAATGTTTAATCTGCTGCCTGGCCCCAAAGAACACATTGGGAAGTACAGTGTCTAGCGCATGTTTTCAAGATCTGGGGTGAGATAAAGGCTCCACTAAACCAATGGCAAATTTCCCAGTGCGTCTGTGGGGCCAGGGCTCCACACCTTCAGTTCTCCACAGAACACTCAGACCTGCTCATGTGAGATGCGAGCAATGCTTAAACTGAAACAAGATCTGCCTGTGGCAGCTTTAATGCACATAACGCCGTAGTAGCTTGCTGCTTAATTCTGCCTATTATATAAACGTTGTGGACAGACAATCTGCAGCCACTAAATTCTGTATTCCTTTTTGGGTTGGTACACACTGGGACGCAGTTAAGTGCATGAAATTGGTTGCTCTGGGACAGAGAGATCCCGTGTTGTATCTGCACGCTCTGTGTCCTAATTAGAGATGTAATTAGCACGATGCATGTGCAGACCTTCCCGGTAATTCCCTTCACTGTTGAAAAAGTTGACTTTGTGTCATCTGAGAGCCACAGAAGAGTTCTGAAAACTCTTATCTCATGAGAGACTGAACAGATTTTAGGCCACTTTAAAGACAAGTTGGCTTCAATCCTCAAACAATTACAATAATTCTCTGAATCTCTTCACTGTTTTTTTGCTTTCTTTGAAAGCTTGAGCACAGATTCAGTCCAAAAGTGCATTCTCAGCACTAGCTGTACATCGACTATGTTTATATGGACAAACTATGCAGTTCTCAAACTCCTTTGATTTTGAAGTGGCTTTCATGTACAGCTATATCATCGTGCATAAAGTCCAGGAGATTTTCTAGTGCTGACAGCAATTTTGTGTCTAGTTGACATGCACAGGAGTCCTTTACACATTCCTCTAGAAGTTAGTTATGAGGATTTGTTTGTTTGTTTTGAGTTGCTATAAAGAAAAATTTAAATCTTTTTTTCTCCTATTTTTTTATCGTTTTAAAGTTACGTTTTGGAGCAGAGTTCAGTATAAGAAAATATCAGGATTTCTGCCAGCAGGAAGATTTTTTTTTTCACTTTTTTAGCAGTCTAAGAAGAACAAAGCAAGTTGTTATCATTTATTGAAGACCTTACATATTTGGACAGGGAAGAGAATGGTTTTGTAGCTGGTGCCACATATAAACTGAGGGTACAGCCTCTGCACTCAGTTTCTGAGTGATCTTTTTCACCAAGTGTAAGATTCTTTAACATACCTTTTCAAGTTTGAAAGTTAGCAGTTTTGCAGCCACGGTGCCTAAGAGGACTAACAGAGTTACACAATAAACTAATATATTGGCTTTCAAAAGTATTCCAGTACCAGAAGGGCCTTCTGATATCAGTTTTAGGAAAAAAAATTGTTATCAATATCATTTGATAGGATTATTCAAATATGTCTATTTTACCTGTAGGCTTCCAGTTGCTGCAGTCTCACAACCTCTCTGACATATATGGAAAAGAGGCTCAGAAGCAAAACAGCTTATGGCAGCTCAGAGGTGAGTACTTGGTTGTTTTAACCCACTCACATTTACCATGATTACAGTGCCAGAGAACAAGTCCATGTGGTTGAAAAAACAGCTGAATTGTCCAGCCATTCTATAGCTGTTGGCTTTCTGAGGGTAGCAAGTCATCAAAGAGCAAGACGAATCAGACTTGGGTTCAATTCCTTGTTCTGCTAACAAGCCCTACCCCTGGGATATGTCTTCTTTGCATAACTCATTGACGTGAAAAGGTCATTTTCCAGTCCTCAAGAGACATCAGATATATCTTATGGCAGAGTCTCTCGTGTCCTGAGGCAGCATGCCCACTTGTTCTCCGGGGAGTTTGACTTCTAAACTGGTGTGATGTTAATTTCTTTCATTTTCATAATGCAGAATGCTCGTGAACTGTGAAACCATGCTCATCATCACGCTCAGTTAACACAGTCTTCCCACAACAGCGTGTTCCAGGAGCTCCACAGGTGGCCTCTTCAGAGGTGGTCAGCAGCAAATAAAAATCCGAATGCTGTAAGCACACATTTATTCCCACTCGGTGGTTTGAGTACGTGTAGGCTTAGTTGGGAGCCAGTTCCTAATGGCTTCAAGGCTTATCTAGAGTTTTTGGAACTTCACTGGCAGTTTGAAAAAATGTTTAGTGTTATTGAGAAGCGCATCGGTCATTCACCACCCCAATCCTGCAGCTCATCCACTGAGCAGAAATAGTACCTTGGTAAGATTATCTGCATTATTTTCTCCCCAAGGATTAGAAAGTTCACTGAGAGGAAAAAAGTTTGGGAAGGGCTATTTTATATAAGAGCCCTGTAGTCAAATTCTTATTGATGCTGAAGACACTTTTCCTCTATGCAATCCAAGTGGAACAAAATAATTTTACAGCTGTATGAGACAAGAAATTTGATTTAAAAGACTTTTCTGAGTATTACAAGAACTTCTGGAGAAGTTAAAAAAAGACCTAGAGAAATGTGTCTTAAGGGTCCTTCACATAAATATTTTCCCTTAAATTTCAGCCCCAAGATTAATTGTCTCCAGTCTCCAGCCTTACTTCCCATGCATCAGAGAACAGTCCAGAAGCAAGCTCAGCAGTTTTTTTGCCTTCTTAGTGGAGCATTAATCTGTAATTTTTGTGATTTAATAACATGCTTAAAGAAGTTTTCTTGGCTAAAATCTGATACATAGTGCTGGCGACCTCCAATGCCCTTCCTTTCTCTGAACCAAAGGCTTTAATTGTTCATCCTCTAATACGTACAGAGAGGCCACTCGAACGGATGGAATCCAATGTAAATAAATGACATTTGCTGATGAGGTCAACTTTCAATTTAAGATTTATTTTACCCAGATGCCTGAAATGAGTGGCTAGACTACATTCAAGGTTCAGGGAAAACTCAGTAGGAATTTATCAGTGAATTGAAGGGGTGACATGTTGAAGGCATCTGTGCTAAACTACATTTTAGAGAGGCTACTCTATCTTCAGCCTCTTCAGGCCTTATGATGCCATCTTTCATGTTGAGAATGACAAGTCTGAGAAAATGGAGACCTGGTAGCCAAAAAATAAAAGGAGATTATGATAAACAGGATCCAAGCTGTATTTGTATATTTGACTTCTGCAGGATGGCTTCCAGGTCACTTCTCTGCTCCTACTAATGTCAGAGGGGTATAGGCTGACCGTTCTGTGGGAATGGACTCAGGTTCCCACTCAATCTACCCTTAAGTGAACTCATTTAACATGAAGATCATGTTCATTATAAATGCCTTTAAATCATTATAAATGCCTTTAAATCATTATAAATGCCTTTAAATCCTCCTCCTTCCCACCCTTACACAGCATTCAATTAAATAGCATTCAGATGTCGTGAAGATCTAAACCCAAATGTCAAACCAAGGGACCATCCAGTTGTGTGAGAGTTAAATGCGTGTTAAACTGTATTTGTATGATGACCGGGGTTTTGGTCTTCATTTTTGCATTCCTTTCCCTTGTATTTCTGGTAAACATAAAAAAAATCTTTTCTTGTTCATAAACGATATCAGTAATCCTATTATAACCTAATTTACTTCATGCTACTTATGACATGTTTATTCTCTGTAATTCACTTGGCTTTAGTACTCAGGAAAGTACTTTAGTAAAGTTCACTTTGTTTTATTTTCAGTTCTTGCAGTAGATCTTTCATTCCAAACTTTAGTGAAATGTTTATAGAAAATAAAAAAATCCCACAACTTTACATTTAAGTGTTAAATGTATCATTACATGTGAAATGCCATAGATATTTATAGGTAATACCCCTTAACAAAACCAGCTTCTCTCTGTGGTGGTACATCAGGACCTGAGGGTATCCATTTCAGGTGTCTGGGATGCTCTGGATCGTCACAAATGGCATATTTAAGGCTGAACATCCTCAGGACACTGAGCTTACACAGAACTGTCCTTCCCCATCAGCATCCTGGCTGACCTCTCTGACCTCTCCCGAGGCAAATGGAACACTTTTGTTGCCATCTCCATATCCCAGCTCGCTGGAGGAGGAACTGCCAGCACTTGGATATCCATCACATATCTAGCCAATGCCATGTTTGATATTTATCAAGCAGAGCATCTTGACAAATGGATGGGTAAGGGAAACACATTCTAATTGCTAGGGAGGCACTCTAGAAAGTCAAAACATTCCCACAAGAAGAAATAATGAGTCACAAGAATTACTGAGAACTCTTGAGGGGATTTTTCTGTAACACTGGTGCTTCACTCTTAAAGAATTACTGTCTCTGTAAGGACACATTTACAAGGTGTCTGGTTCTACAGATCTGATTGCACAAAACTTACATTTCTACTGCTTCACTCAGAGGACAGGGTGTAAAATTAACTAAGAATAACACAGAAGCGGCTGAACCCTATCCTACTTCAACTAACTGGCTTCTAGTATGATATTAATTATTTCAACTGAGCTCAGCTCTACAATGTACTCTGTCAGGGACCTTATTCACATCAGAAGTCACTGAACCTTTTAATTGAGAGTTATTTCTTTTTGCCGTGTGCTGTTGGACTCTAATAACCAGGGTCTTGATATTTTGGAATAGGTATTTCAGAGCCTACGCCCTAAATTATCACCCCTGGCATTCTTAATTCTGCATGTCCAGCTTCTGAGAGCAAATTGAGAGTAATGGATCCTGTGAGAATAAATACATTGAAAAAATGACTAGTGCCATGATATAAATTCTGAGGAAATAAATGGTTCTCTCAACTGTGTTTAAATAGCATTAGAGATGGGAGGGACTTTAGAGTCCACACAGTGATATACTGAACAACCTGCCATTCTGTCAGAGTTCCAGTGATTCAGTGAGGTCTGAGGGAAAACAAATATATGCCAGGAACCAATAGGTTTGACTACCAAAGCACACAAGGGGCTGAAATGAAGTTACATGGAGAATCTCCTTTCTGGCATTTCCCATATTCCGAGTGCTTGACTTGGGCTGCTATTGTTCTTCCAGCTTTGTTTAAAATAGGAGTCTATCCACACGTCCTGTGTATAAAATATTACTGCCCACAAAGGGCTGGTTCAGTCGGGCTTTCTCATGAGAACAACTCCTGTTACAGCCGTGTGCAGATCTAGACAAGAAATCCCAAGGCTCTTAAAGTCATTTCAGGTTCGCTACTGATTTCCACAGTGGATCAGAATTTCACCTTTAATATTGCTCAGGGTCAAAACACAACTGAAGGAAATGGAAGCAAACAGTAGTAAAACATCAGCAGTAAACCTGTCCCACAAATTTCTTGTAGTTTTACAAGGATGTAGTTAATACATTAAGTTGTTGTTACCTAATTAGGTGACTTTTATTGTGCCATCAAACGGAAAACTGATACCAAATGGCATGTGCATATGAATGAATGAGAGAACGGAAACAGCGTTATCAGAGCGGAAAATAGTCTTCATCTGAAGCGTGGGAGCAGAGACTTTCTGAAGGACAGTATGTTTATATGGAGGAAATAATTAGTGAATGCTAATTATTAAGAATTTATTGTGGGTTTTGTCTTTATAGAAATAAATAAAACTGATCAAAAACTCATACTTGCAACATTAAATAATACCCACATCAGTACTGTGGTTTATGCCTCCTCTTTCTCCAAAAGTCACACCAAAAGCATCATGACACCCTTTGAGGGTTTTGCATCCCTTACTCATTTTAACAGAGCATAAACCAGAGTAACTGTGTTGGGGGACAAGGTGTTCTCACATAGTCCCTGTTCTCTTTCCCTTTGGAGTCACCAGGAATTTACTGGAAAAAGAATTGGACACAGCAGTAAAGAAATATTTTACAAGTTCAATGAAGGCAACAGAATTCGGAGGTAAGCCCTGAGCAGATCTTTAATGCTACTTTAATACACTCTGCTTCATCACTAAAAGTTCTTATGTTCACTGAAAAAATGCACCTTTATAAAACCAAGCCTGCACAAATACAGAACCATTGAATTGTTAAAGTTGGTACAGACTTGTACGATCATTGATTTCAGCCCTTTACCAACCACAGTGTGTTCACCACTTGTGGGCTTCCAAGCAGATGTTCAGAGATGCAGCGAGGCAGGAGTCCAGAGCAAGGAATGAATTATTTATTAAATTTACAATACCATTTATATATTCTAGTTCCATAAAGCAATTGAACAGTGTTCACACTTCTCTTAGGGTGATTGGTCAAAGTCTCAGACATCCACTTAGAAAATGTTTTTTCCTAATATAATGTACACAAGGTCAGAAGGTACCAGATATGAATGCTATTTACAAAAACCCTATCTATTGTTTACATAGCTTACACAGTAGAGGAAAAGTTCTCACAGAATGAATGCAAGAAGAGAAAATTTCCCTGCTAACAGCATTTCAGCATCCACAACCACTGTGTTCCAGTGCGTTCACCACTACCCCTTCTCCAAAGTACCGCATCCACATGGCCTTTGAACACTTCCAAGGATGGTGATTTCACCGCTTCCATGGGCAGCGTATTCCAACGCCTGACTTCATTTGTGACAGTGTGGGGACACATTAGCCTCACTGATAAATGTCTGCAACATGCAGCAGCAACAACAGATGCAAGGAGAGGTTCAGGAAAGCTGGGCTACCAAGAACAATAAACCAAACTGAGTAGTCCTGGATCTCCACTTGGCTGCCTCCCTCTCTGCTCACAGGAGCTCGGTCTCAGAAAACCAGAGCTGCATTCCCGAGCATGGCGACAGCAACTCCAACCTCAGGGAGACTCAGGCTGATGTGGCACCTGAAACACGTGCTGTTCTAACTTTTAGGTGCCTAAATCCTAACCAGCTGCTCAGGTGAAGCCTGTCCTTCTCCCACAGGAGCTGTGCCTCTGTCCGAGCTCTCCGTTTCAGCTGGTGGAACCTGAGACTGGCTGTGAGCTGCCCTCCATCCCTGCATGGCCAGAGAGCCTCTTTGTACTGGTGAGCTGACACAGGAGAGGGCTCAGCTTCGTGCCTCAGCAGTTTAACTCTACTCATAGGTGGCTACAACAAATCACCGAAGGGGATTTTAATGTCATAACAACTCTGGAGGTAGCAGCTCTCTTCTGCTGGTGGCATGGCTCCACAGGATGGAGGAGGGAAGCGGAGTTGAGGCAGGAGAGCACTGTGAGCCAGTGTTTCCAAGCCTGATGATGGCTTTGGGGAAGCTCTCTTTAAGTTGAATGATTTTTTTTTTTTTTCACTATTGCTTGATTAACATTGCTATTCACAAATGACCTAGAAATGCTGTGGGGGTGTTGCTCCAGTGATTTATTTGCACAGACAATTTTTACAAGACCTTTGTTATTTTCTTTTGAAGCTGAGCATTTTCCACAGTGGGGGAAAAATCTCAGTAGTTACTTACTGTCGAGTTTCTACTGCAACAGCAGAAAAGAGTAAAAAAGTTGCCAATTGCTTTTTCAGAAAAAAACCAGTGGAAAACATCAAAGGAAGATTTCCATGGAGGTTACTTGAAAGTTGAATCACAAGTCGTCATTCTGCATTGTGGGTTATAAGAGTCAGATATAAACTACTTATTTTACAGTGATCTTTCTAGGAGAGATTTACAAGGAGGAATAAATCCAAACTCTCAAATGAAAAAAATGTATTTACAGCTATTTATCAATCTTTAATAGCTGTACTGCTATTTAATATCATGTTTGAGGAGACTCACCATGGCTTTGTGGATAAACATTTGTTAAACACAGTTTGCTTCTTCTTTCAAACAATCGGGTTTCAAATCCAGCCAGAGTGTTTAATTTCCCAAGAAGCATTTCCATTTGTTTGTACAATGATTCACTCCTCTATCCTATTTCTGCATATTTTTAAAATAAAACACTTTTTTTGTTTTTGTTTTTCTAGTTATGGGAATGACATGTGGTAGAGAACAGTGTTAGGAATTTCTCTCTGGCTATGGTACTGTACATGCTTCACCCTCTCATTTCTTAATTTCTAATGACACAAATGGACCCCAAGCATTATGTCATACACATAAGTAATATGGTCAGAATAGCCAATTGAAAGTTTGTGTGAGAATTTTTTCATTAATTACTGCTATTTAAGGGCTCTTGTTTTAAATAGAAAGTAATACTGGTACAAAGAAAATACCAGTAGCATGTTTTAACCACATTGTTCCGAGAAGTACAAAAGAACTCGGGTGGGGAAAGTGAGTAGCTGTTACCAGATGAATTAAAATGCATTTGAAAAAAAGGACAAGTTGTTGGTTGGATGAGTCTGATGTTGGCCTTGGCATACAGGAGCATATTATCAATTTTTTTATAATTATTTTTAACGCAATCTTTAATTAGAGGACTGAAAAAAGCCTTTACTCCTCGGTTAAACCATAAATGTAATGTTGAACATACACATTAACAGGAAGAAGTGAACAGCTACATACATGGAGTAAGCTGTTGCTGAAAAAGGGACTAAGTCTTGCGGTACATGTTGATTTCTGAATTTCTTTGAAATTCAAAAGAAGCAGTTTTTCAGCTGAAACTGCTTCTCAGAGCAAAATGATCCGTAATTCCTATTGGACACGAGATTTCTGTTAGGGGCTACCTAAAGGGCAAGTGCATTAGTTTGTAAATGTCACACCGCTGCAAACTCGGAGAAAGAGAATTAAGCTCTGAGAACAAAGCTTTCCTAATGCCACATGACACAAAGCTCAGCAAAGGATATCTTGACAGGTAGGGGGTGGAGGAGGTAAAAATCCCACAGCCTGTCTGTCTCAGCAGGAGCACACAAGTAATGTGGCATGAGGCTTACAGGGAAAAGTACTGGAAGTCTGAAAAATGTGTGCTACATAAACTGTATACTGCCTAACACACACTGTTTGCGTGTGTTAATTAACACAAAATTAATTCCTTAGCTCCTCTAGCACAGGATCTTGCATAAGAGATACCCTGAGAAACATCTCCTCGTTTGCAGCACTATTTGCCATGCCGAAGCGTGAGACTGCGTGAAGATAATTCAACCCATCAGCAAATTCTGCTGTCTCTCAGTAAATTCAAGCGATAATTCTGCATTCATCTAATGCCAATCTGACCCAAATTAAGGATTACAGGAGTGGAATTTTGTGGGTGAGAGGAGAGAGAAGGAGCTTTGATTAGCAAGGACATCCTTCAGAGTTGTGTTTAGGGAAAAAAAAAATATTCCTTAGCTTGGAAAAAAATATGCATTAGCCTCTCCTTCATATCACTTTAAAAAATCCAATTTTTTTGTGTGTGTTTCAAGTAATGTTAATGTAGACTTTGCATCAACGGTTGCTTTACAGAGTCTTTTCATTCTGTCATCTCAGACTGCAAAAAGCTGTAGTGCTATAGCCAAAGATTTTATATATACCCTGTTGTGTACTCCAACTGCTCAGACATTCTGTCCTTTGAAGCTTAGCTATACTCCAATAATCAGTTTTAAAATTGTATAAGAGAAGCCATACAGCACTTTCACTGGTGTGACTGAATCCATTGAATTTCAACTACTCTAAGTACTACAATAAAGAAACCTAAAAAGTTAAGACTTTTGGATTGGTTAAAATGGTAAGGGATTTCTTACATATTTTGTACATATGTCAGCATTTTTCTATCACCGTTGAAACATACATGTTTGTGTTTTGATGATAAAATTGGTATGGTTACTGCATCTTTTAAAAAAAACTTACATATCTATCAGTACTTTAATTTGTATGCCTGCGTTAAGACTTCTAATGCCAAAAACTCCCAGGCATGAATGTTGTCTTTCCTTCCTCTGTATTCCTGGCTGTGCTCCATAAACTTAACCTGGAGCTTTAGTCTCTGTGCTGCAAGCAAAGAATGGCCCTCAAATTGGCTAGTGTAAATGTGGAGAGAACGTTTGGGAAAGTGAGGGAGATGCTATGCAGTTTATCATGAGCGTCAGTGACTAAGAGCTGGAAGAACCACACCACTTCAGACATTTTCACACTTATCAAGAGAAACCGCTGGAAAACGTGATAATGAACAGATAATCAGCTGCAGCTTGGTGAAACCTTCCCGGTTCTTGAATATTCCCTATTTCACCTCCTTGTAGCACAAGTCTAACTTCACAGTCCATAAAAATATTTCTGTTTGTTTGAGCAGCCTGTATGAGCCTGCACAGCAGGGGTGACAGAAAACCAGGGTTATTATGAAGGTGTTTTGGAGTCTCAGAGGGGCAGTTCACAGCTTTCCAAGCTTCCCCTGCTCCTGCTGTCACACTGCAGTGACTAGTGGCCAAGAGCAGCTCCGCGGGTGGGGTGTACCTCCTGCTAGACAGACTGTTCAACTTCCAGTCATCTCCCATGTGCAGCCTGGGGCAGTACAGAGCTCCAGGGCAGAGACCAGACAATAATCCCTCTACTCCTAAAGTACCTCTGAGAAGCCAGCCAGCAGGGTGTCGAGGGGCAATGCAGGGTCACAGGTTGGCCTTCTCTCTTTTTGCACCAAAGAGGAAGCTGACATGTAGGAGGCCTTTTCCAGTTTTTAATTTCCAATAGGCATGTTGTTAGGAAACTGAGGACTTCTTCCATAACAAGAAAACACAGATTTTTAAGCATCAACTTCATTCCAGTTGAGGATAGATAGATCTCAAAATTTTCCTTCTGAAAATGTGAGGATAAAGGCATTTCAATCCTATTGTGCTCTCTAACCCTCTGTTTCTTCTACTAGTCTGAGACTATCTATTATAATTATTTACAGAAAGGTATTTTTTGATGAATAATACAGATAGCATCACCCTTTCATGTTCATGAAAGAAATTCTCGTTGCATTGTTGTAGTTAATGGTTCACTCTGCTGCTGCTGTTTTATAGGCAGTGGCTTAGGAATAGAATATAATAGGAAAGAATATTAAATTTTGCATGGTTCTCCTGCAGATATACCCTGGCAACTTTGTCTATCAAAGTCTATCATACTTTGTTTAAGTGGAATTGCCACTATGGGATATGACAGTCCGTCACCTGAAAACTTTTTATGCCCTACATCTGTAGTGTTCACTCACACCCTCTTTTCTCCCTGAAGCCTGGGTTCGGTGCATCTATAAAAGAATACTGTACAGAATAAATAAAGGAATATGTTGTACAGGTTTTCTTTGGGCAGCTTGCAGAGCATGACTCATCCAAATGCAGGAGCCACAGGTAAGTCATTTAACTGAGGGATTTTAGCAAGGGAGCACATTTTGAATGGAAAGTAAACCAGGGGGAAATTGTTAATTTTTAAACTGTTTGTGGTGAAATACTGCCCATTTTTGTGTGTTCACATGTGCATTCAGGCACCAATTTAATTTGCTGTGTTTGGATTAGTGGATAATTCCAGTTATCTGGTATCCAGGCAGTGACTGATTTTGTGCCCATGTTATCAAAAGTCAGGGTTGCAGCTATCTTAAACAGACATAATTCCTGACAAAGCACTTCCCTTCAGTGGAGTTCCTCGAGGTTGAAGGACTTTTCAAAATGAGTCAGGCACTGTGAAAATAAGGTCTGTTTAATGTGAGTCATTTTGGCCTCAATATATTCTGGTTATGTTTTGCCAAATTCGTTTGAAAAACCTAGAAATAAGCAAGAATGTTTTGGATTAACTTTTCTTAACTTCTTCACCATCAATGACAAGTAAGAGGGACTTCAGCAAGCAAGTTAGATGAGCTTTTTCAGTGGAGTTTGTTGAATGCACTATAATACCAGTTAGGGCAAGGAGTAATTCGTAGATCTTCACAATGTCATACTGCATAGCCAGGGAAATAAATACACCCTAATTTAATGCCATGAGCTGCACCACTCTGATTAATCCTAGATGGATTTGTCACATTAAAGCAATAGAAGCTGACTTATTAAAAATGTAAGTAGAGTTTTTAAGAGCTCCGTCAAAAGTAATTAAGGAAAATCATGTTCGTCAAATATGAAAGAAAGAAATGGAATCTTACCCTGTTGCTTTGGCATAAAATATAATTTAAGGTGGTAGTTTGTGGGGTTTTTTCCCATTTCTTTTATAGATTTTATTCAAAAGCAAAGTGATCCATTGATCAGGAGAAGGCCTTTATAACAGCTTTGTTCTCTCATGCTCTTACAGTGTCTGCCTGAATTGAGCTTCCACATCCTTATTTGTGTTGTCAGTGTCTATTTATGTTGTTCTAACTTGTCCCATCACTTCATCGCTCTCTGTTGTTGTACTTTAAAAACCCCCCTATTTGTTATTGTAATCTACGCATTCTCAGAACCTGTAATAAAGAGGAACATTTGGTAATGTTGTGCTTATTCAGAAAATAGATATGATCTAAAAAAACATGACTCTGGTTTTAAAGGGAAAACAACCCAACAGTGAACAAAAGCAAACTGTTCCTAAAGGAATGCATGACTGAGAGGACAATTTGATGATCTTGGGCTTGCTTAGCAAATAGAGTGTTACAGGCTGTTTTGAACTCAACCCCCAATGGCTACTGCCTGCCTACAACAGCAGAGCTATTAGGTATTGACAGCAAAACATTGCTATTTATTTACATTTCTTGTTTGCACCTTGTTTTTAAGGTATCCTCAGATATGGAAGGATGCCTGAAGACATCCTTGAAAGCAAAGGCTTCGAAACAATAAGTACTGAATGCATGAAGTCACCAGCTGAGGTCATCTAGATAACTTCAAAGTGACAGCCAAGAAATCATTATTCAAATCACATTAGTTTTACACAAAACCTTACTCAATAGCAACCACTGCGTATTTCTGAGAAGGGAAGTATTTTCCATTAATTAGGAGTTCTCGAAAAGTTTATAATTAAATACGAAACATATGCCATTAATCTTCACTTGGGGCTAAAGAACAACTCTGATAATATCTGTGCTCATTAAATTTTTCATTCCAAATACTGTTTATCATACAAATCTCTTGCATCGTGAGATTCCTTGTTTCAGATGAGCAGACAGAAAACTTGCTTCTCCGAGGAAAAACTCTCCAACTATTACAATTTTTTCATGCAGCAGAGAGATGAAATGGAGAAGCAAGATTCCATGTGCTTGAAGGAAGTTTCTAATGTGTCAGGACGCCAGAGGAAAATGTACTTCTTTGAGTAAATAATATGAAAAAGTGCAATTGTCTACAGAGGACAAAATGAGAAAACCAGCTGTTTTATCTTGTGGCTCATGACCGATAGTAATAGGTTCTATACTCAACTAATCTTTGAGTAGTACACCAAAGCTCTAAACAAAGGAACGCTGCTTATATGATTAATGAAATGCAATATTTCTTTACAATAAACCTTTTCCATGTTACCCTGTTTTCTCTTGGACGTCAGTTGCAGTGAAGAGATGGCGAGTGAGTCCACGATAAGGCTTTCATGACTATAGTATGAGTATTTAATCTCTTAAAACAAATAAGTTCCAGTGTAAATCCTCAAGGGAATGCATAAATACACATACATGCACAAGTATGTATATGAACAAACACA
The DNA here is from genome assembly GCA_013398955.1 of Callaeas wilsoni. Lineage (NCBI taxonomy): Eukaryota > Metazoa > Chordata > Aves > Passeriformes > Callaeidae > Callaeas > Callaeas wilsoni. The sequence goes on along the minus strand of VWPU01018713.1, from coordinate 76,358 downwards.
TGTGAATACATTTATAAATATATATCAAATCAAATATCAATTTTCAAGACGTTTCTGTAGAATATAATGGAGACAAAGTCTGTAGAGTTTCATAGAAATCCTTGTAAAATGTGCAAATAGTAAAAATGCTGAATATTTTTTCTGCGATTTTTTAAAATCATTCTTCAGAATCTTACTGTAGACCTTCAGCAACTTATATTCTATATGAAGGCAGACAGAAGAAGAGAAAAGAAGTAATTTGTTGCTTGGTTAATTTTAAAAATATTTTTACATTTCTTTTTAAATTTTTAAAATATTTTAAGGAAAGATGTAGGACTTTCTTACAAATATATATCTGCTTTTTTATTCTCCACTGCTGTGATCAAATAACATTTTTTGCTAGAATACATAGAATTGGTATTAAAATGAATATTTAAATGTAATCTGTGGCACTATTAAAGTCATAAATTTTAAGCAACACAAGAGGTTGGAACTGTCATGACTATAGCTGAGCAAATAATTGGATATATTAATCACAAATTATTGTTTCAATAGATCTTTGAGTGAGTCATTATGACAGCCCTACTTGTAATAATCCAAGCTAATTCAATTTGTTTGCGCTGGAAAGTGACCATTTTTCATACAAGTCACTCCTGTATATGCACCATCCCAGCTTCAACTAAACTCAAACTGCATTTCAGGTATTTTCATAATTCCTTTTGGAGCTGTTGGTTCTCTGCTTTTAAGGCTTCAGAAACCACGACTGCACTATTGCCAGCCATTAATTAAACAAATTCATCTTCATTTGCTGCAGGGTAATTTAGATACCGCCAAAGCGAAGAGAGGAGCTGTACTAATTTCTGCAAGCACAAGCAGACTGTCGCTTCAGATTTCAACATCACTTTCCTGATGCCAAAAGGACTGCTTCTCCTTAACACAGGTTTAAAAACACCTGGTATAAATTTCATCACTGTGAAGCTTACCTACTTTTTAAAGAATACCCTTTAAAATTTCGTAGAATCATGGAATCACAGAATCACAGAATGGTTTGTGTTGGAAGGAGCCTTAAAGATCATCCAGTTCCAACCCCCTGCCATGGGCAGGGACACATTTCATAGACCACGTTGCTCAGAGCCTCATCCAACCCGGCATTGGCCACTTCCAGGGACAGGGCATCTTTTGCTGTTCTTTTTCTGTTTGGGAAATTGCAAAGCATATTCTTCAGGATGCAGTTTGGTGAAACACAAGTGTTGCATTACAAATAAAAACAGGGATAAACTTCTAAGCATTTTATCTTCAAAACCATTCTACATTCTTTGGTGTTAAACTCATCACAAAAAGTGTTTGGGTAAACATGTTCTGCCTGAAAATAAGTATTGGTTTTAAACTGAAAATATTTTATTCCTGTTTTTCTAAGAGCAATTAATAATAAAGCCGCTTCCTATCCCCTTAAACAGGAGTGAAGAGAGAATGCAGGTGTCCAAAGCTATGAAAAAACAACATTTACACTTTTTAAGCATGAAAAAGTAAAAGGCTCCCTCTTTTACTGACTGGTCTGTATTACGATTATGTTCATGACTGATACGTTAAACCTGTTCACAGGCATTGTAGAAGTAGCTATTGTTTATAGAGTTTTGATCCTACAAAGTCATTATTTTATGCTTTATTGAAGATGTTTTAGTTCAAAATTGTCTCATAAAACTCTTTTATGGACTCATAAAATAGCAGTGAAAACATTCCTCTCAGTATAACCTGCTAAACTGCAGGTTAAAAAGTTATAAAGTGAAAATAATTGTTAAGGTTTGGGTTGGGTGTCAACACTCTGTGTTTCCAGGATGTAAGGGATCCAAAAGCTAAGCAACATTGCATATGTACTTTTCCTAACAATTTCAAGGAGATAATTCAAGACCTAATAACATAATTTAATATTCTCAAAGACATTCCTAAACTCTTTTTTGCCTGTCTTCTTACTTATTAGCATTTCACAAAATAAATTATACTCCATTTTTGCCCAGATTTGGGGTTGGTTTTTTTTGACAGTGTAATTCCACCGTTCTCCTTTTGTTCGATTTCTTAAGAAAAAAAAAAGACATTTGCTGCCAAAGGATTTTCCTAATTCCTCCCTTTTCCACATAAATCCTTTTCTTACATGTCTGGGAATTACTATCAGTACAGGTTTACCTCTGAATAGGGACATGGATGATGATAGTAATAGCAAGAATAACGAGTAAAAGACTAATGAGAGGAAGAATCACTACTGAGAGAGTATTTCACAGTTTGAAAATATTGCTCAGATGTTGAACTAGTTTCATCTCTGGAATAAATTTTTCTTTTTCACTGTTATTACATCAGGGAGCTTTATCCCTGACGAGATATTTTTATGGCTTAGTTAATAAAGCTTCATGGCTCTCCTTTCAGGTATCTGTAGTAACTTCTTCCCACACACATCAATCATCTCCAACTTTATCTCCCCTTTTATTTACATTGGCAGGAACACTTGTTTTGTAATTTTGCAGTGTCACTTTAAATGTTGTATCATGGCTATAAAGGAACAAGCAGGAATGAAACCTTCAATTTCTGAGCTTTAGATACGAAGTTGTTCCTATAAAGAACTTGCATTTTTTTTCTTGGCTCTCCTATACTGCTCGTTTCTTAGGAACGGTGGATGAGGAGGCAACAAGGGGACAGAAAAGGGGGTGTTTTAGAGATTTATGTGTGACTTAAGACCTTCATAACTCTGGAGCAACCACAGCCTCCAAAAGGACAGAGGTTATGAAGGGACAGGAGCATCTTTCTCATGAGAGGCTGAGAGAGCTGGAACTGATCAGCCTGGAGGAGAGAAGACTCAGGGGATCTTACCAATACCTAATGGATCAAAGAAGACAGACCCAGATTCTTCACTCTGGTGCCCAGTGACAGGCCAAGAGGCAATGGGCACAAACTGAAACACAGGAGGTTCCTTCTGGACATAAGAAAAGACTGTCCTGCTGTGAGGGTGATCAAATAGTGGCCCAGATTTTCTGGTGAGTTGGCCGGGTCTCCATCCTCAGAGATATTAAAAACCCAAGTGGATGATGTCCTCAGCAATCTGCTCTAGCTGACTCTGCTTGAGCAAGAGGCTGGACTAGACAACCTCAGCTACTCTGTGATTCTGATATTCCGTGAAAGAAAACACTACCCAGACCACAAACATCTTGCAGAGATGCCCCAACGGACCTTTTGGCTTTATCAGTTCTTCTCAGTGCTGATGGGATGGGAGCAGGTGCGGAAGTCTCTTTTCTTCCCCAATCACAGTTTCTTGGCTGCTTCCCCCCACAGATAAGTAACTGAATCTCCATCCTGGAAGTTCTTATGCTTGTGATAAACTATCAGAAGAGATATTCCATTAATGCAAGCAATGCCACTGATGTGGTCAGAGCCCAAACATACACAAAACATGTCCGGAAGATCTCTGAACAGATCTTTCTTTGAGTCGTGTTGGTGTTTTTGGTGGTAGAAGCTCTCGACCACTGGAATGCAGAAATTACCATCTCATTTCACTGCTCAGCAGCCATCAGATGATGATAGCACCACCACTCCGGCGAATCCAGCATCACTGCAAGCTTCTGTAACTTCAGCTTTTTAGAAGCTTTGGGTTTCAGGTCAGCTATAAATCTCCAGTCAAACATCCCCGTCAGGTGCTGAAGAAACAGGAGAAGATTTCAAAGGCGCTCTGGTGCCAGGGCATCTGGCACACTGAAAGGAAAGGAGAATGTAGAAAAGCTCTGGACTTCCTGCCATTATTTAAAAAAGCTGTTCAACTGTCAAGCATGAGAGAAGTACAGTATTGTAACAGCCAGCACTCTCACCTCCCAGGGGAAAGAATACTTCAGTGCTTCATTACATCTCCAGATATACCATTACCTAAGCCCCCACTAAGATACATGCCATTCTTAATTTAGTCCTTCAAGCAACCAAAACCAAAAATGATGCAAAAAGATTATTTTTTTTAAAAAAAAAGGAGAACAAAAAAGAGTCCATTTATCTATAAAATCATTGACTGTTTCTTTCTGGTTATTAAATAAAGACTAATATAAAGGGTTGTAATTTTATGTTAAATATTTTTGGGGATCCGTTTCCATGAGAGTATTGGATGGTTTCATGATCACCAGGCGCCTAAGAAGTGGCTGGAAGTAGTTACCACATCCTACTTACTGCAGCACTTCAGTACCTTCAGGTACACCAAATAGGGAGTGGATCTGATATTTCATATACCTGAGATATTCATATCTCAGTTACTGAGCTATATGGTAAAGGAAACAAAATATAAGCTAAGGAAATTCTGCAGAATTTCAGTCTGGGAAAAAGGAAGACTTCTCCAGCCACAGTCATTTAAATGGTAGTAGCTCCTCTTAAATATTATGCATAGGTTAAGTTTCATTTTGGGTGGCAGGGAAAGCTGGATTGCAGGCTTTTTCAATATACCATAAAAACTGTGTGTTAAAAAAAAATTAGGTTTGGGGTGTCAGCCAAGATCAGATAATAAATTATGGGCAAAACTAAATACAGTGCCCAAATGCAATCCATTTTAGTTACTGGCTCACAGAGGAAGGCTGGCTGGAGTTGTGCAGAATTCCCCTTATCAGACCACTGAATCATTCTTGGTCTTGTGCGTCACCTCTTGGGAATATTTAGACAGAATAAAGACAGTGAAGTCAGTATTTAACCTATTTAGCTTTCTATGCAGATGGATACAAATATCTCATTATTATGCCACTTCTCTTAATTTCAATTGTTGTCATATCTGGTCACTTCACAGCATGTGGAAGCTAAACTAAAGGGATGAAAGGACTTTTAACTAGCTTTTTTAAACCTAAAGATTTATTCTTTACAGAAAATTAATAATGTGCAAAAAGAGTCATGCCAATTACCAACACAAATATGTCTTATTTTTCCTGTACAGTTGCAAGCTCTAGCAGAATTTCTTGCATGAAAAAAATATGTCAGTTTAAGTTCCAGAACAAGAAAAAATTACTGATTCGGTCCATCTCCTTCAGAGATTGTTGCTCCCCTGCTGTAAGAGATTTTCAAAACTAAAAATGAATGTGAGGTTGTAATTAAGTCAGTAAACTCTCTCTGAGTAGGAAGAAGTCATCAGCTGCTATTTGTGAATTTAAACAACCCATCAGCTAAGTTGCTTTATTTGCAGTTTTCAGCTTTCCATCAGCCACTTGCTGCTAACAATCCTGTAAATATTTGGCATATGTTTGACACCTTTTTTTTTTTTTGGGAACCCCTCCACTGAAATGTTGCTGTTTGATGGTTTATGAATTATTCATATATTAAATTGTGACACCTGTATTTAACTGCAAATCCAGAATTAATTGGAAAAACTCCACAACGGTGCTTGTTTTTCTGCTGTGCCGCTTAGCAGTGATGTTAAACTAACTCAAAAGCTCCTTTAAAAGGATCAGGACCTGCTTCCAATATAAAAAACAGGAACAAAAGAAAAGGAGCCTGATAGCTGTATGACAGTAAGAGTTAAGTCACTGTTAAACAGAATTAAAATCATGGACTCCAGTTCTCCAGGCAATCACACACGTGTTTTACTTTAAACATGCCAGCAGTTCTATTGACTTGCATCATTTAGAGGTACTGAAATATTGTACACGTGCTGGAGACAAATTCTTACTGAGCTTTTTCCTTAAGAACATGTCCACCCATTTGTACACTCGCTCATGGATCAAAATCTGGGCAATTCAGGATGGGAGTCATTGCTACAAATCCACACTGCCAGCTGAAAGCAGAGTACACCCACTCCAAAACTTCAATTCTTTTACAGTAGACAGGAGCATCTGCTTTCAAAATGAGCTGTTCTGCCCAGAAGGCTAGAAAGATGAGTAAAGAATATCCCAGACTTTTCGTTCCACATGCACTTTCTATTATTTGTGATCCTAATTCATCATGATGTTTCATGTTAATGCAAGGGTATTACTTTCTCTGTGTATAATAGAATCATAAATATTTGTATATAAATTTATATATATTAGACATCTTGTAGATAGAGACTTACACTTTCTTAGGTCAAAATGGCACACACGTGTCCTTCTCTGGTTTTTTTTTCAAGGTAATGTGAAAATATTGGGCAATTTAACTGACTGAAACAATCTCAATCACATCTGATTGAATGGCTGCCCACCTCTTCATGTGGAAATAAAAGCTTTTGTTAAAGTACAGATGAATTAGTTCACTTAAATCCCGGGGAAAAAAAAAAAAATAAAGAAGAAGAGGATAATTTGGCTGTGCATTTGTTCATTGGATCCAGATGTACATTATTAACTGTCCATAGTTGGTTTTACTAATAAATCATGCCTGAAGGATTTTGTTTTGCAAGACGGCGAGAGAAGAGTGCTCTTGTTTGTTTTGTTATTGTTGTTATTGTTGTTGTTTTTTATCACAGTTGATTTACTGGTTTTGTTTTGTTTGGTTTTCCATTTAGGACCTCCTGGCAGCAATGGTGCAACATTCGGGCAGCTTTCGGAACAGAAGTGTGAGCTGTGCCGAGAGCCACAGCTGAAACGTCGGCAGCGGACAGAAGAGAATATGCAGACCTTGTGCAAGGGAGAACTAAAAATAGGCAAAAAACTGTTCCGTACATGGTTCAGCTGTTTTGTTAACACCTACCTAGTAACTGAGACAAAAATGTACATATGTGTGCTCTTCAGTGCACATGCAAAAGCAGCAGTTTTCCAGCCTGCCTGCAGCTGCATTTAGTAGCAAACCCAAACGTCATCAATTGCTCACTCTTACCTCCCATTCCTCTCCTATGCAAGAGGAACCCTTCCATAATTTTGCATTTTTCTTAGTTTTCCTATAAAGGGAACTTGTCTATCCTGCTGTCCCACATAAACCCCAAACATCATTAGCTATGTTGTCTGAGCCATTTGTCCATGGAAATACAGGCTCATTTCTCATTTCTAAATATGTTAAGGATGCAAGGAACAAAGTGCTTAAGTGACTGTTTCAGGGAATTTGCAGTCCTTGTGACAGCAAGAGAGAATGCACTGTGACACCTTGCAGAGCTGGACTTTATGTCATTTTACTGTAACCTATCTTGTCTTTTAATGATAAACTTTCTCAGAGGATGGAGTGAGTTTCTCACAGAGAAGCACACACACAGTGCCCCTTATGTTTACAGCATTTTTTTACATGTGTAGTAACATTCCACAAACATCATGTGGTTATACAGCATATTTCTTACCCAAGTTTATTAAATAAAACCTGTCATTTGAGATGCTTAGAAGGTATTATTCCTGTTTTCAAACAGACAACAGTGATTTTTCCTAATATACACAATTTTTATGACAACCACTTGTGCTCTAACTGAATTATTTTCCAGAGCTAAAGTCACAATTTTATTGAAACGTTCTCCTCCCCTTGAAACATACTTTTTCTGAATGTTTTGTGATGTATTTACAGCTTTGGAGGTATTCATTTTCCTTCTCTTTGATTGTCCTTTCAGACAGACTGTCAGTTTTTCACTCTCTTGCCTCTGTTATACTGGCACAGTTACTAGGCCATTTAATGAACTCTATATATATGGAAGACAATTACTATGACAACTGTTTCTAATGCCCTGCATTTCTCAGCTCCCAAGATTCTTTCTTCACACATGCTTTCTAAGGACCCTGGAAGTATGGAGATAAAATCTGAGCAAAGGTGCTTTATTTCTCATTTTCCTTTGTTGAAGGCCTTCATACTCGGACACAAGTAATTCCATAGCATTAAATTGACTTTTACCAGCAGCATTTGGCTGCATTGCTGACATGACATAATGTGAAGCTCTGCTTCTAGAGCTGAAATTTGTCCTCATAATCATGAGTAAAATCTGAGCAGCATCAGCAGTGCTGAAGATCCGTATGCCCTGTGTAGATATCCCGGATGTCTTGGCTTGAATCAGCTGTGCCATGGTCACACTGGAAAAAGCCAAAACCTGCCATTACGTCGAGTGTTTCATGTACAGAGGAGCTGAGGTTTTCCCGCTGGTGAGAAGGATCAGTTTTCAGTAACAGTGGTTCATGTTTCATCCTTTTTAATGAGAAACATTAAAATTAAAGAGAACCTAAGAGGACAGAGCTGCTTTAGCCATAATTTAGGAAATTTTGTATGGCATAAATTATGGCATATTCAAGTAGTCCAAAGATTAAAGTTTTAATCCAGAATTGCCAAAGGATCTGGCCTCGCTCCTCTCTGTGCCTTTCCTGACAGGATGATGAACTTCCTAAGGAGAAAGAACTCTTCTGAAGGCAGCCTTACAAAATCCAAATCTTCCCAGAGAGTCCTCTCATGACTTCTGCATTGCCACTTTTACAAAGCCCATCACACTGGGGATTAATGGTGAGCAAATTCTTTGCACAAAAGCAGCTATGAGAGAAAGGGAGCTGAGCTGGTTAAACTATAAGTACAACTTGCAGAAAGTGAGCAGCATGAATGCAGCCTGCTTTTTTATTAAAAAAAAATAAACAAACAAAAAACAACTTGACAAACATTATTGTAATCCAGGTCTGTGGGAAATTAAACATACTGCAAAAAGGAAAAGAGTCTACTCTGCATAAGTTGGCTAAGACGGAGATAATAAGATAATAATACAGAGATATTTTCTGATGGAAAATTCTTCTTTTCTATCTTTTCCTTAACATTTTGATTACAACAGTAAAAAGAAATAAAAGTGAGTATGTGAACTCACCGAGATAATTTGAAAAAAACTATTTTTCCTGAGAACTGAAACATCCTTCTAGCATGCATTTGCAGTCCTGTATTTTACGACTGTTTCACTGTCTTTTCTATAAATAACAGGTGCTGACTACTTCTGCAGCTTGTGTCAAATACTCAGATAGGTATAGCCATTAACAGTTTCCCAGGCTGTTCAGGGTGCATGGTTGATATGTCAAACAAGAGTTATTGGTTTCACGCTGTAGAAATAAAAACATGTAGGCAGGGCAAATAAAAGTGAGACTTGTTAGATAACCATGTTTGACCCTGACCTTTTTTTTCAGGGCTTTTGACATCTCACTGTTTATTTCCCTGCTTTATGCAGTAAGGAAACATATTTTCAGCCTCCTGACCCTTTGCATCATGTCTCCAAGTACAAGATATAAATTTATGTGCATACCAGGAGTCCCTGTGCATCTAGTGAAATCCACACGGTACTTTCCGTGCCCATATTCCATCACATTTTTACATGAGCACATGGCTTTTAGAACAGATCCTGCTCATAATTTGAGGCCTTCCTTTTTCTGTGATCCAGCCATCAGATGGATTTTTCATTAATAGGGCCCTAAGACCTTACACTTGACTTTGGAAAAATAGCAGGCACCGGTGCCAAGTTATGAACCGTGCAGTCATTGCGATGCAGTTTGTTGTGCTACGCACATTCAAATACATAATTCTGGGAGAAACCAGCATCCAGATCCAAAACTGGGCCTCTGTGGGCAGCAGGCTTTGCTGTGCATGTGGCAGCACCAGCCCTGGGCACATTGCTGTGGATAATTGATGACTTAGGGCTGAGCTGTCAGTGTGCTGGAGGTGGAAATGCTGGGGCATTTCTTCACCCAAATAAGTAGTGGGTTACGATGCACGCATGCCTTGGCAAAGTGCCTTAGTATTAGTCATTAAGCAGAAAAAAATCCCTTCCTTTTTGTCTAAGATTTCATTCAGCTGCCTTCTAGCTCCCTTAATGGTAACAGATTCCTACCCATCAATGCACAGCCTTAGTAGAAAGGCACATTTCTGTATCAGAATTTAATTTCAAATAGACCTTTATTTGCTGTAATTCAAAGATACCAGGAAGATAGGGAATACTGCCAAGTGACTATTGCTAATATCTTGAAATGTCATTACACCTTCCATCACAGGATCTTTGGACCTCATTAGGAACTTCAATAAAGTGTGTGATCAAGTGCATCACGAACTCATGAAGCACCAATGGCCATATTTACCATTAAGTAGGTACTGATACACCTCCGTGGAAACCCTGTCCTCTGTAGTTTCAGAGTAACAGAAAAATTTTCTTACGGAAGAAACTCAAAATATGGAGAGTTAAGAAACAGACAGGAAATCTTTTGGCACTGCCAAGACAATTCCTACCGTGCAGTTACCTTGCATTTCTTTCCTTAATGCTAAACTGGTTTTTACAAATGAATTTTAATTGAATAGAGTTTAAAAGCTTTCTCCAGGATTGATATCTTAGAAGCTGGTCTGTGCAGTGCCTGAGACGTGGGAGATCATGAGATAAATAAACACATTTATGATAAATTAGGAGGATGATCTATATCTCCTGTTAGATACCTAGTGAATCTATGCCTGGGTTTTGTGTTGGAACTGGCCATTCTTCTGCAATTATTTTCTGACAAAACCATTCAAACCCACCTCTCCTCTACGTTTTGAAAAAAGGGCTGAATTGCCACCCACCAAATTTGAAATTGTCAAATTATAAAAAGTATAGGCACTATAAATTAAAACTTGCACCAACCCATCAGTGCTTTAAAATGCAGTCCCAGAGGTGAGAGAGTCAACATCCTGGATCTCCTTGGAGATGGTAGAGAGCCAACCAATGCTAATTGTGGTGATGGTTTATTTCATATACACTCCAGAACTTTCCGGCAGCAAGGCCAAAACCATTGACCATGTTTAATTCAACCTTTATTATCTGTTTATCATTATAAGCATTTACAAGATATGCATCATTGCAGCATCTGGACACACTTTGCAATTACATGGATTGGAACAGCATCCACCGGTGCTGCTAATATCACTAAGAATTTGTTATATTCCCACATTGTTTCTATTGTCTTGTACACAGTCTGGAACCACTGGAAAGACAGAATTTGTCACAGGGAGCTTAAAGTATGGACAAGTAAATTTTTTCCAAGTGGTACGACAAGGCACTATGGAGTTTAGCCCCAGCTTTTTTTTTTCCCTGACTTTTAGCATTAATAAAAGCACAGTTCAAACTAATGAATTTGCTCTGTGAAGACCAAGGCCAATAATAGACTCAGCCTTTGCATAAAGCTGAGAATGGAGCAATTTTTTTAATACTTACACTGCACTGATTCCCCAAAAGAAAACCATATGTCAGGTAGCAGGAGTATCTGCTGTAATGTATGTTCTTTTAGAGCAGACAAATCTTGATATATGCAACTAATGGATATTTCACTTTACCTCCAGGAATTGCAGTTTATGTTTCTGGGTAATTCCTGAGTTACACATATTCTGAGAACTATGAAATTATACTGCCTGCAGCCATGGCGGTGTGGAGCTCTGAAATCAAATGACCACTGTTCCTAACTCGCTACGATCTAATTTCATTATTTTATTGAAAAATTACCTCAGGACTTCTAGTATTTCCCAGTGAATACAGGGGATGCTCTATATGAAGCATTTCAGAGAGTTGGTAGGGCTGATGCAGGCTGGGAAGGCAAAGCCAAGATGCTGTTCTGTGGTAGAAAAAGAAGTAGAAGAGAAGTGACTGACTGTCAGATTTAAGATTTCAAGGCTGAAGTCAGGCAGCAGAGGTGAGGTAAAGTCTTTCTGACCATATTTTAAAACTTCTGTTGAAGCGAACAGCTCTATTAGATTTCATTGTTTCATGGTGTGTGATGTCATTAGAAATTTTGGATGTAAGTATAAACTGATTCCTTTAAATTTTGAGAATAACATTTTCCTTATGCAATTGCCATTTTTAACTGGATGTCATCCTGGACTACACACATTTGGACACTCTTACATCCCAGTAAAGCGTTTGTACATTGCAATTTTAGAACCTCACATACAGCAGGATTTCACTGCTAAGGTTCACTGGCTGTCCTCAGAAAGCACTTAAATGTGTTCCCTTTAAATATATTGGTATTTCTCACAATTCCCTTTAAGCCAAAACAAATAGTATCTTTAGATTAAAAAGCAAAACAAAATTCAAACCTGTTGTGGTTTTCCTTAACTCACAAGAATCTAAAATAAGAATAGTGGAATTAAGCCAGTCCATGGGATCTGCTTTTGTCTTGTGAATTTTCCAGCTAATATCATGAATTGCAAATGGAAAGCTGATATTTGAGGCTGAAATGTCCCGAAAGAGACAACTAGCAATAAAGTGGAAAAGACAGAAATTATCTGCAAGAATACCGTGTCCAGATTTCCAGGAGTCTGTTCACAATGAACAAAAAGTGTGAAAGCAATTGAGTTGGATCAGCCTGAGTTTCTGTGGATGTCCAGCAGGGCTGGTGTGTCCATCGCAGGTTAACGGTGCCTGTATTGTGAAAGTAGTGTAGCAATTTTAAAAAATAGAGATTTGGGGCTGCTTCTTCTGTATAGGTGCAGAAGAAGCTCCCATTTATCTCCTAAGGAAAACAAAATTCCTAAAAATCTGTAGAAATGTGTAGAGAGACATGGATTATCTCACCTGTTGTACTACTTGTTAGCTACAGGGCTTGGGGTTTTGACTTGCTTTTGAAAATATTAACAAATAGCTGGTTTTTTTCCTTATTTTCACCATCACTTGAATCATAGGAAATAATTTGTAAAGAAGGGGAGAAGATTGTCCCTTTTAGCACAGCTCTTTTCTCATGCCAGACACATGTGGTTGAAACTCTGCTTAAGGAAAAAAAAGATGTGCATCTGTCCTGTAAAACTGAGATGCACAACACAAAAACCTTATGTGTGCTTAGGACAAATCTTGTCAGTAATACGTACCTGGGAATAACAGGAAGAAAAGTGAAATGGATGTGAAAAGTCCAAGTGCTTTATATCACATAACATCAACAGACACACAGGTACTCACACACAAACATTTACAAACACGAGACTTTCAAAGGCACAGTTAAGCGTGCATTATTTTGCATAACTTAAGCAAAACTTATGGATGCATTCTGCTTTCCAGAAATCCAGCTGACTCTGGTATTTTGTTAGTGGGTAGTGACTGCAAGCAGGGGATTTGAATAAATATTTATTTATGTACAACTATGTCATCTGCTGGATGCTTCATTATTTTTCTGGCAAAAGGACCGACTAAATGGAAAGAGTAAAATGCATGAATGAATGTATGATTTGTCACTGTTTTGTTTTCCTTACGGTGAAAAAACAAGGCAGTGACATAGAAATCCTCACCTCATCCTGTCCAATGTCCCACATCGGTCCTGCTGTTGCCAGTATGTCCCCAGTGTTAACATTTTCCTGAAAAATTCCTTAAGCTGAAATAGCTCATTTTATATATACATATTTATAATTTTATAATTCTTTGTAACTACAACCTTCTTTTATAAAACATACTCTAAAAATTGGAGAAAATGTGTTGTTTATCAAAGCCATGTTTTCCTTATAGCATTTTTCAAGAGTTCAGATTACACAGTGCACTCTTCTTTACTCCTTTTTAAGGAGGTGCTGTAATTTGGGGAATCAATGTAGGCCCCATTTGAAGCCTGGGTTGCTATGGCAAATTCACGTTTTGATTCAATGGTATTGTAAATAATAACATGGAATTTTGTGCAAGTAGCTCGAATGAAGGTTAAACAAACCTCTCAAATACCCTAAACTTGGGGCAAGATGCTTTTTTTCTGTCAAGCCTCACAATTCCTGAGACCTCTGCCCGTACAGCATCCATTTAATTACATTTTCATGCTGTTGGTTGTTCCGAACTTCTTGGCTCATGGACAGTTTCCAGATAAACTACACAAGAAGATTCTTTGGCCTTGTTGAAGATGAGTTTTATGAAGAGGCAGCTTACAGACACCACCCAAAGCAGCTGAATACTTTCAGGTACTACCTAATATCTGAGTACATAGTCAGCTCTCCCTGATACATGATATAGATGAGTGCTGCGGGGCAGAAGAAAACGCTCCAAAAGCCATCAGCTCCAGTAAAACCTGAGCTGCTGTCAACACAGCCTGCCTGACCCATCTCTTCATGGATTTATCAGTCTGGACAAGCATGTGGCTCTTGGTTCTGCCCTCAGTCTAATGTAGCACTGGAAGGGTCTTTGTCTCCCAAGCTGAGAGGAGACTCGTGGTGTTTAAAAAACAATTAGCAATAATAAAGACACATGCCAGGGCATTCACTTATTTGCTCTTCTTGCACCAGAGGTCAGCTTGTTTCAACATGCATATTTTCTTTTTTCTTTGTCAATATTTAGCACATATCAGAGAGCACAATGATGGTTTGCAGATAGCGTTGTATCCAAAGAATAATGAAAAGATGTGTATTTTTGCAGAGGAAGAATAAATATACTGTGAAGAAAGAACAGATCATACTAATCACTATTGCCCTGCCTGCAAGGTAGCAGGGGAGAGGGCAAAAATTTGACTGTGAAAAAATTTGGCCCCGGGTCTCCAGTGCATTCACTCCTGTGGGATTTTTTCCTCCTTAAGAATTGCTGCTTTTTTATTTAACAGCTGAAATGTAGAAAGGGAGCAAATACTGTTTTCTAAAACACAAACATATTAAGTTACCAACAGATTATAGGAATAGAATTGGCAAAAATCAAACGTAAGCAAAAGTTTTTCTAAATTAGCAGAAAAATGAATTAGCTTATCTAATTTATCTGATTTCCAAAGCTGAGATCACCTCGTGCCCTTCCGCGCAGCAGAAGATTGAGACTGAAGGGCTCTTTTCAGGAGGCAATGCCAGGAAGCACTAGGTTACACTCTTTGTTCTTTTTTTATTAAAATCTATCTCACTTTTTCTCTGTCTTTTGGGCTCCTACTCCCAGCAGGGACTCAAAGCTGCGGGGGGATTTTCCACCACAAGAGCAGCCTCCTGGGGAAAGCCAGGAGGGATGAACTGCAGCTCGACCTCCCACCTCCTCCCATCTGGCCCCATCTGAGCTGCCCTGAGATCCTGCTCCTTCACAGAGGTTCCCCAGGGTAAATAAACAATGCAGATATTGGCAACAGAACTGCAGAGATCATGGTAGCTCACAATTTCTGTCTTCTGGGAGTGATGCTATTTTTAGACCTGTGTTTAAGGTGTGCTGCAATTAAACATCATCTTGAACTTCCATATGTTTTGAATAATGTTTTGAAAGTTGCATTTCTAGAGGAATGAAATGTTAAATCAAAATTAAGCTGTCATTATATTGTATTCCTACAGTTTTCATTTTTTCTCATCTACCACATCTAGTCTGTATCATCAGTGGGGAAAAAATAAAAATATATTTTTTTTCAAATAAATGTAATTATTTTACTAGTTTAAATTAATTGAAATAATTTCAGATACCATGTGGCATTTGATTTAGAACACCATAACTAATAACTTCTCTATCTTGTTTTTTTTTAATCAAATTGCAGTTACAATACTACTTAATGCAAACTGAAATATGAGTTATTTTCAGCCCTTGTTGCAGTAGTTTAAATATGAAAAATATAAACAAAATCAGAAAACCAAATCATAAAAATGTAGTCAATTTTCACAGTACAGATTGCCCTTCAGTCTGGTTTTCCTCCTCAGTTTTTCCCAGAAAACTCTGTAGTCCTTCTGGTGTTTGGTTTTTTTGATGTCATTCCCAACTGCCAAACAATGCAACATCAGTTATACCGGGGGTGTTTCCCCAGAAAAAATTACGAATTACTACTTCCCCTATCCCTCCTGCCCCATGCCTGTGGTGACACTGATTTACTTAAGGAAAGGAGGAAAATTGTACCTGAGGAAAACCGTCTCTGATCTGAGAATCGCCTCAAGAAAAGAGAATAAATTGTTGGGTCTTTGCCAGCTCTACTGTGTTGGAGAAACCGTTTCTAGGAAAGCTCACACCACTACTATTGCTGCAAAAAGAAAAAATCCTCTTCTTAATATTGTCAAGACCATTTCTCAAATGTTACCGATTTCAGGCCAACTGCCTTTTCTTTACCAACAATTGCGCTTAAATCTCTGCAGGTCTGACCACCTGCAGAAGCCACTAGCTGTCGAAGTTGGGAAAAATAACAGCAAGTAGGCTACACTTCCCATGATTTAATTCCAAAAATCTTGCACATGTGCTTAATTTAAAGTGCGTGCGTATTCTCAGTGGAATAAATGGGAATATGCAGATGACTAAAGGTAAGCAGATGTGCAGCTTGTGGGATCTGGGTCTGAAATTAAGACAAGCTTCAAGAAGAGAAAGCTGCAACAGAAGGGGAAATCAAAGATGACAGGAGCAATAAACAGCAATAATATCGTGTAGTCAACCTCAGACACATGTATATCATGAGCATCACAACATTGTATTTCAAATTTAAAAAATAAAACTAATGATTAATTCCAAATCAAAAATCATTTTTTGTTCTTAGAGGGGGATACCTAGAGGCACAAGGGGCTAAGTCATAAGGATGGAGTCAAATGAGAAAGCAGGTTTTATAAAGATAACCCTTCAAATACGCTCACTATAAAATATAGAAAAAACACCTCAAAATGTTAGAGATCTGCAGCTGCACAGCAAAGGTATTACGCAAGTAAACAGCAATTATTTGAGAGATGACCAAACAGTCAAGAAGTGGTGAATTTGAATTTGTCTTTTGAAAGTGAGGACAAGCAGCAAGCTCCTCTAGTGCTGCAGATGATGAGCCAATGTGAGGATTCAGTGGAGAGGTAACCTTAACCACAGTGGTGAGGAAGGAAGATCACCTGTGGCAGCTGTATAGAGAGGGCAGAGAAGAGAGGGTGACCATTGTCAAAGCCAGAGCCAATAAGGGCATGGGTGAACATCTCAGCTCTCTCAGCACAGAAGTATCACACTCAAGAGTACTTAAAAACAAATACAGCAGTGTATGATTGAGGATGAATATAATAAGAAAGCATCAAAATCCTTTCTCTAGTTTTTATTAACTCGAAAATTCTTCCTTGCCACTCATCTACTTTGCAGTTTCAATCAGCATATAATATATTGTCTGAAGGGAAGATACAAAAAGAAAAAGAAAACAAGAACTGAAAATGTCATTACAATATGCCCTGATTCACAGCTTCATTTTGGAGGATGATACTGGCCTGTGTTTTATATAAACATTCCTGGTACCATGCTGGTGTTTCAGAGCTGATGCTGTACCTCCCGTTGATTTCTTTACAGTAAGAACTCCTCCCCTCAAATGTCCAATCTCCATACCTCTCTGAAGTCATCCCTTTGTTACTACACATATATTCAACATCCAAGCGCTTAGCAGGAAGTAAACACTTAGGTGTCAATATTCATTCTAATAATAGTCTAATGATATGAATTTTATCTTTGTCATTAAGCACCTGTTTAAAGTTATTTTTCTCATCGAGCACCTCTCCTCTCAGGATTAAGACAGTGAGAATGACAGATGACCTCTAAAGACCGTGGGGTGACTGGTCTGTGGGTGGTATCTGCGGGTGGTCTGGAAGGGGAAGGAGATAGGAGCTCGGTAAGATTTTCAAAGGAAAAACACTTAAAAGAGAATTTCTCAGCTCAAATTTATGATGTATATTACCTGTGTCTTGAAAGTTTTATGCTGACAGAGTCAGGGTGATTTCTCATGTCTGGCACTCAGTGGGAGCTCTCAGTACAACTTAGAATGGAGCTTTTGCTTAAATATGCATTTTGACATTCACTTCAGCGCAGAGATGGAGCTGAGTCACAGCTTTTGGAGTCATAGCCACATCAGAAAATCCCTACAGTTTGAGGGCACTTGGACTGATAGTTTTGGCTCAAACCATCGCTGATCTTCTTGTAAACAACTTGGCATCCTTCCTATTTGTACATACTCAGTGAATGATGTGAACTAGGAAAGAAAATAAGTAGGCTAAAATAATCCTTTCCCCCCTGTGGTGCATATGAATGAATCTGAGCTGGCCAGAAAGGCAGATATCTGCCAGTACCAGCAGGGAGGTTATTATCTTTGCATATGTTGTTTCCTAAGAAAATCCCTGTTAAGGACCATTGTGGTGATATGAAGAACTGTGTTAGGATGCATTTACCCTATACCCATTGGCATCCATCTGACTTTTTAATTTCCCGGGTCTCTAAACCCTTCCTAGGGGAACAGCGTGACACCCCTGAAGAGATTACCTTGAACTGCATTCCATTTCATCAGTACAGGACAGTATTCACCCCAGAACAGCGCTGCCAAGCAGTTCCCAGATCAATGCACCCGTGAGCAGGACTCACATGGTGAGGTTGCTGCTGACAGCCAAGTTAACCGAAGCTGCAGGACTCAGGACTCTGCTTTCCACCTGCCTATTTTATGTCCCTGTGTTGCCCCTGTCTTCCCTTTGTACAGAGCTCCCCCTGAAAAAAGGGCAAGAAAAACAAAAAGGAGTCATGATCTGTGTGTTTTCCAAACTGCCTTATGTCTTAAATTTATCAGACAATAGCAAATGGCCAACAGGTGAGAGGGAGGGAGGGAGGGAGTCAGCATCATCTATTTGTGTTTGTGCCTGTTTGGTCACATCTGTTCCCAAACTCCTGCACAAACCACAAGGAACTGCTGAAGGCTAGAGGAGGGGCAGCACAAAATTAGGGCACATGAAATCAAGATCAGTCCTTAATATGGGACAGAGCAGAAGAATACACCAAAACACATGAAACAGCTTGAAAAAAACAATTTTTAAAAAAGTCAATAACGGCAAGGTTTTTTTTTTTAAGAAAAAGCAGGATCTCAAAATAAAAACCACACCATTGGTGGTCACTAGTGCTGTGCTTAAGCTGTCATCTGTTGAATCTGGCAGTCTGCACGTCATTCAACAGATAAATGCCTTTACCAGAACCCTCCGGACAAGGAGAATGTACAGCGCACACATTTAAACCAGACTGCTAGGGCTGGGGGAAACTCTGTTGGTGGCCACAGACACCGAAGAACCAGGTATAGGAAACTCTGAGTAAAGCAGATGAATGCTCAGAGGAAAAAATAATGAGAAGCAAACCTTTTTTCCCCCCTTCTTATCCCACATTTCGGTAATCCAGACTAATTGCACAGTAATGCAGCCACTCATAAATCTAAGAATACACACGGATTACGTCTGTGTGGCTAAACTGGAAGTGGTCTTTCCTTTCAGGTAGCCACAGAGCCATACAATCTCCTTTGGGAAAGCAGGACATATTTTATCTTCTCTCATCCTGGTTGTTCTAAGGAACCACATACTGCCTACTCTGCAACCTATTAAACATGCCACAGCAAAGTGTTTTCCACTCTGTGCCATGTGGGAGTCTCAGCAAAGCAAAAAAAGCAGGATCTTTTTGCAGATTATTACATGGGCTCAGAAATCCCGAGCCTGAGCAAACATTAAAGAATACTCATAATATTTGAACTGGAAAACATACTCATTTTCTGTAAGGCCTGTGGATTTCTTTAAAAAATAGAGGATCTTCTTTTCCAGCCATCCCCTCGAATGTGAAGTGGGATAATGAAGAGGAATTCTAAACAATTTTATTGTAGCATGTTTTCATAGGCTGTTTACAGCCGTTTCAGTTTATTCATTTATGTACATTTTGTCTCAGTTTCAAACGAAACCAAAATTTTCCTGGGGGGTAGCTTCATCCTAGTTTTGTCTTCTGCTCCATTGTTCTTCGATGTACTCCATGGAAACGGGCGTATTGCTGGAATCTCCTCCATTCACATCAGCACTGGCATGAAGTTTTGGGGGCAGCAATTATGCCTGGGGCTTTTAAAGAGTATTTCTGAGGCACTGCAGCCCCTGGCACTCCAGCAGGAACGCTAAGTTTTGGAACAAATCCACCATGTGTGCTGTTCTCCAAAGACGCTTCTGTGTGATGCAATACAGCTTGAACACCCTCTCTCCCGGGCATCAGCTGCCATCGCTGTGCCAATGCTCTTTAAGTATGTGATCCAGATTTATTACTTAAGTCTCACTCCTTTTCTTCCCCTCTCACCAGCCTACGACTGAGATTGGCATCTTCTGTGTTATCTGTTGAGTACACACATAAGGGGACAAGAGAAGGAACCTTTTTATAGCAAAAGGCAGAGGATCCTCTGCAGACTATTCACTTTTCACAAGGTATTTTCCACCATATAATGCGGAAGCACAGTTATTAAAATGTTACCTCTACAGAATTTTCCAGTTCCCTTTGTTTATTCCTAATCTACATCATCCGGGCCTCCTGTGCTTTTGGGCGAGCAATTGGTTTGTAGTCCAACATGAATTATCTTCACATGCCAAAGAAAGCTTAGGAACTGCCCAGTATATTTCAAAATCTTGAAAAAGTAGGAGGTTGTATCTGGCAGCAGCAATAAGCATTAAACATTCTCAAAGAAAGCTTTGTTATTAAAGAGAGGTAACCCGTTTGGATCAAGAAAGACCAACATAAATCTTCATTCAGGGCTTTAAGAATACCAAGAACTATTCTGAAATTAAATAAGCTTTTTTCTTTCTTCTTTTTCTTTCCCCCCTAAATGTTTTGTTTGGAGGGGGTTTTTTTCTGTATTTCCTAGGTCTCTGCACTGCTAAATTTTAATCTCTTAGGAAATGAAAGACCTCTCTGTTTGCCATCTGTATTGTATGCATTGAGTAAAGCGTAATAAAAAAAATTAATTATTTATGCATGATATTGTTCCTGAAAGCACAGCACAGGACTTTTATACTGACTTTCCTGAAGCAGACAACCTCTACATCCTGGCAGCAAAGGTAGCAGGACAATTTCTGTTCTCATGGAACAGCCTGATTGGGAAAGGACCCACCAGGATCATTGAATCAAACTCCTGGCCCTGGACAGGAAATTCCCAAGACTCCCACCATGTGCCTGAGAGCACTGTCCAAACACTTCTTGAGCTCTGTCAGGCTTGGTACCATGACCACTTCCCTGGGGAGCCTGTTCCAGTGCCCAACCACCCTCTGGGTGAAGAACTTTTCCTGATAGCCAACCTAAACCTCCCCGACTCAGCTTCGTGCTGTTTCCTTAGGTCCTGTCACTACACTAACACACAGAACCTGAGGCCATCAGCATCTCTCAGACTGCCTGCACGCAGAACCGAGCCCTCAGATCCCTTCCCTCTGCCACATGGCACCGACAGGGCTACAAACCACAGCAGTGAGTCACACCAGACCTGACAGGACCTTCTTTGAGCCGTGAAATGACTCCCTCATTGATTCTCCACTTCTGTTTCTCTCCATTCATTCCTTTCTCTTTTTGCTGTACTGGAGGTTTGGATGCTGTGCTGGAAGGCTGAGTCCTACAGGCCATAGACAGTGAGTGAATAAGAAATTCTCTTGCCCAAAGGGTTGATCCTGGAAATATTTTGGGTAGCAATCTGCTGTTTTGTTGGCTGCATGAAGAGGAATGATGAGGCAGGGAAGAGAAGCATGAATTTTGAGATGGTGCCTCACATCTGCCTAAGATTCTGAAATATTTTGAACCTCTGTGGTTGCAAGACTCTGGAATGCGGTTAAAATAATATGCAAATTGAAAAATAAAAATCCTGCTGAAACATTTGACTGAATGTACCTTCACTGAGCTGAGGCCAGCTGGGAATTTGCTTAAGGCCCAGAACGAAGTGAGGTTTCTGATGCAGATAGCCCACAGTGGAGCAACAATGTTCCATGGATTTTATGAGTTCCAATAACTCTGCTTTAATCAGAAAATTAGAAGTAACCAAGAAACCCCCCTAAGGCCCGATTTGCAACTCTATTAAATCAGTATAGCACCAGAGTAATATCATGGTTTTCAACGGGGTTACGCTGGCATAAATTTGATGTCAGAGGCTGGTGAATCAAGCCCCAAGACAGCTATGAATTATTTTCTTCCTATCTGACATTTTAATGCTCAAGTGAAAAAAAAAATGGTGGAGTTGGGAATGAATCCCAAATGCTCTCAACCTGAAAGGCTTGATAGAGAGAGATGTGATTTTAATGCTAGTTTAATCACTCAAATACACAGAATATGTCTTAACAAATGCACCAGCTAAACAACCAGGCCGCCACAGTTCTTAATAAATTAACAACCTGCATTTATACACTGACACTAGTAAAACTTTGTAGGGTATTACAATGGACAAATCCAAATATTTGTGTAAGATTTACTGATGATTACTATTTCATTTTTCTGAACATAAAGTTAAAATATTTACCCTGTGGCATTAGGAATAATCTTGTAAACTGTAATGGAAGCAAAGAACTTAGCAGTGCTTTTTCTGTGCAATTTATCGGCAAGAAAATACATAACTGCATTAAATTGAAGGACATTATGCTAATTAAAAACAACAAGAAGGAATGCACTTTACAGTGCAGTAAGATTTTAACTTAAGTGAGCCATTTTAGTTTTGCCCTACTTGTAAAATCACAGTATTGTAATGTTTAGTAAATATTTGCAAAATTACACAAAATCACTTAAAAATGGGAATCTGCTAAATAAGCAAAAAGAAAGCATCTGTAAGTAATTTAACATCTGAACATAAAAATATTAATCAGGAGACAAATGTTGCCAAACCTACACATAGTTATTTTAGTTCATTAGACCCAAGTCTGATGAATCTCAATGAAACTTGCAAATACATTTGAGATGCAATCCATTCTTGCACCACTTTTACATCAACAGAATCCTATTAATTGGAGGTCAGTGGAGACCTTCTGGTGGCATACGAAAAAGAGGAAATCAGGCACTTGGTTTACAGTTTTCCAGGAGAGACATAACCACTTATGATTTCAGTTTCTTAAGTAGAATGAATACCAAAAAAAAAAAAAAAATCCCTGCAATTTCTACCGCCAGGAATTGTACAACTCAAGCATGCAAAATGAAGCAATATAGCATTTAGTGCCAAAGTAAGTTCACTTAAAAATTCTGAAAAACTGCAGTCTGCCAGCTCGATGTCTGCTGCATACAACCAGGCAGTAACAAGGGATAAACACAGGAAGGTAAATGGCCAGCTTCCTGTACAAATACTTGACTTCATCTTAAATATTGAGCTGAAATCCCCCTACAGCCTTAATTCAAAACTGAATCTATCACTTTTATGCCCCATGCTTACACGGGGTTTTAGCATTTGTGCAACAGTTGGCGTAACAAAAGGAGTTGAAGTCAGAACTGATGCTCCATGAGCATCCACTTGCCTTGGGCAAGCCCAAAGTGGTGGGACTTACAGACTTTCCCTGCTCCATACCACTGCCAGAACAGCTCAAGTGCTTCTACCTAATTTAGATTTGGGTGCTTATTTAGAGTCACACGCATGTGCCAGTGCAAACCTTACACATCTTTCCTAGAGCTGTCTGAAAGGCACTGGAGGCTCCAAATGCCTTGTATGTGACACACAACCTTCTGTTCCACATCACATTTACTGACCCACACAGATGAGCACATCACTGGTGAATTTTGGTGCTTTGTTCCCAGCTCAGTTTGACACATTCATTAGCCAGATAAGCTGCAATCTTCAAAATTCTAAAGGATTAGTTGCTTAAAGACAAAAAAGAAAGGTCCAAGCATCAAACTTGCTTTATATCTACATTCCTAACCACTCTTTTCAGAGGCAGGCAACAAACTTCTGTGAAGAAATGAAGCAATGCAGGAAAAGAAATGGAAGGAACAGAATTATGATTCTACTGAACAGTTTATGCACTAGTACACAACCTCGGATGTTTTTTCTAATCATGCATTTATGTGCAAGAAATAGTCCAAAATAACTGGGAGGGCAGCATTTGAAGGAGCAAGAAAGAAAGAGGAGAAGACTGAAAATTCTACATTGTCTAATAATGACAATAAACCATTGAGTCATGTGGAAATACATCTGGCAAAATTTCAGTTATGACACTACAGCAGAGAAACAATACTATTATATCAACAGAAGAGATATTAAAAAATTTTATCATCTGTTTCAGAAACCACTGAGGCTGCCTTGTTATGATGATTATTTAGACTGTCTAGCAGAACTCTAGACCTTACTCAAAAAAAGCCTTGTTCAATTAAGATCTTTTCACCGAAAACAAATGATTAAACTGTACATTGTTTATCTCACTTTGATCAGCATGGATGGTTTCATTCTTAAAAGCAAAGTTTACAATCTACTGTACCATCTCCTGGAGTGCAATCCCAGTGTGTCTTGTGGAATAAGGCTTTTACTACAACTTTCAATGCCACAGGAAGTGATGTCTCAATCTAATTGTCACTGAGCAGATCATTTTCAAAATGTCCATGTCCGTTTCTTTGTTAGTCATTGAGCCTGCTGGTTAAATTAATTACTTCTCCTGTTAAAACTTGGATGCATAATTACAAAAGAAAGCTATCCTAGTCTTTTTTAGAGCACTCTTCATGTCCTTTGCTCAGATGACATTTTTCAAAGAAAGCAGGGGGATCAAAGGTACTTGAATTCCCTTTTCCTTACTCACCTACCAAATTCTACAGCTTTCCTGACCTGTATAGCCAGAATGATGCTACTAAGTTTTGCAGTACCCAATTCACCATCACCATTACTTGAACACAGGAAGCCCATGGCTGGTGAGAGGAAACCACAGTTCGCCTGCTTTTTGTGCCTCAGTGTCCAAAAAGGAAAGAAATGTTCCTTTTACAGCCTTATGAGCTACTAAACACATAAGCCTTGATTAATGTATGTATGTTCAGTGGTTCGTGTTTTTGGACTGGATTGAGAAGAACGACTGATCCCGTCAAGCCAGATACCTAAATTGGAAACAAAATATCCTTTAACAATTTCAATCCACAGGTTTCATTACAAAAAGATTTTTCAAGTTGTCCAGAAAACTCATGTTCTGTTCTCTGGAAACCATTTCCCATGTTTCAGGATTGTTTATAGTAAATAAATCATGTGCTGGATTAACAGAAAACCCAAGTCAGGTTTTAGCTTGAGTCTTTAAGCTTGAGAGTTTACAAAGGGATTCAGCAAACTTTTTTTTGTTTTTTTTTTTTTTCGTTGCTACCCAAGACCAACTGAAAGAAATCAAGTCTCCAGCAAAGCCATGATGGGTAATTTCATTTTGTCACATGATGAATACTCCCCAAAAGATGACTTAATCAATTATGCTAGAGGCACGAAACCTCTGTTTCTCTTACTTCAGCTCCAATTCAGCAAGGGATGTTTCTTATCCTCCTAATTTCAATGATTTTCAGTGTATGCACAGTATTACTTCAACAATACATTGACACAAACTCTTTTCTCACAGCACTGTATGATGCATACATATGATGCTGAAAGAACTATTTTACTCAGTATCAACAGCCATTCCTCCCCAAGAGCTTTAATACCTTGTCCAATAACAACATGAAGACCACTCATGAAGAATAGTTTCATGAGTCCCCCGGGCCCAGAGTTTATTGAGCGTAGTTTAGCCGGCCTGGCAGTAAGTACTCTTGAAAACAATATCTTTATGGCACATATAATTGTGATAACAATTACACCCCATTTCCAATTTCTTCCAATTTAGAAGGATCACTTGCTTTTGGAATCTGGCAGCTCCTTATATTGCTGAGTTTTTTAGTTCTTGAAGTTGCACAAGTTTGTCATAGATTCATCACAAGAGTCATAAGAAAATACACTGGAAATAGTAAATAATATGTGCCAATAAAATAAATCTAACTACATATTAACTTTATCTGGATCTATTTTGACTTTCAATTTTCAGCCATTTAAAAATTTTCATATGTTGAGGTATTGAAATAATTTACATCAGCCAGGCTACCAAATCAAACTTCCACTCAATAAAACTGAAACACCACTTCTTCAAATTCCAAAATAAAGTCTAACGTACATTACCATTTCTCATTCTATTTCCTGAAAAAAATTACTTTTTCTTTTCTTTTTTTTTAATGGAGAAAGAGCAAGACATATGCGTCCCAATGAAACTACAGGACTATAATTCCCTAGCAAAAATAAGGGTTTTCCCACAATGTAATGTGCACATAGCACAAAGCTTTAGGAAAGGCAGAGCTCCCCTACCATCTCCTTTGTGTTCCCTAGGATCAAACCACAAAATCTTTCCCCCAAAATCCTGAATCAAGAGTCTCACTCTTGAGTGCACAACTAACTTTGTTAATTGTGTCTGAAAGTTGCGGTACCTAACACAGAGTTGCCATTTTCAAAAGAGAGCATGTAAAATTTTAGCTCTGTGATACCATTCTGATGGCCAAAGCTATGAATGTTAAATCTCTGACTTGTTACTATTGTTTCCAAATCAGTAAATAGATGGGAAAATCTAAAATGTAGCCTGACTTTACTAATTAGGGCATAATAAGAGCAAGTTATGCTACGTGTTTTCTTTTCCCTGCTGTAGAAACTTCAATCTTGCCCTGACATCCAGAGCGGTATCAAAGAGGGCAGCACAAACCCTTGCCCCTTCTGAGGTGTTGGGTGTGTCTCTGCTTGTGTCTGGACATCCATACAAATCATTTCCCCATGCTTTGTGTACATTTAGACTGGAGAGTGTATTCATTGCAGTA
Organism: Callaeas wilsoni; assembly: GCA_013398955.1. Taxonomy (NCBI): domain Eukaryota; kingdom Metazoa; phylum Chordata; class Aves; order Passeriformes; family Callaeidae; genus Callaeas; species Callaeas wilsoni. The sequence continues at coordinate 50,035 of VWPU01018713.1, read as the reverse complement.
GAGGGCAGTAGCATTCATTCACAAGCCAGGCGGAGCTGTGTACAGTACATGAAAATACCAGTGCAGTTTGTCAGACAATTTAGGCAAAGGGAGTGTGTTGAAGGAAAAACAGTTCTTCCCTGGAAATGAATTGTACTTTTAATACCTTGATCAGAGAGCATAATGAACTCACATCACAGTCTTTACAGATAAAGACAGGTAATCAGATTTTGTAATCCCAATATTAAAATCATCCTCCACATGTTAAAATTAGTAACCTCTTAGGAAATCAGTCCAAATTTATGAGTGAACAGAGACTGCAACCACTTGTGCTTCATGCAACAATATGTGTAATTTAAAAATCTGCAATATTGAACTTGGGGCCATCCCTACCCCATTAAAAAGAAAAGTCTCCTCCAAGCCAGTGGAAACTGGCAATCTTCACTGACTAGCAACAGCTTACAGAAATATATCTCCATTTGTAATCATTTTAGTGTATGGATGATGACATTTGCAAACATCTGGATCTGATGATGTCCACAGGAGATTCCAAAATGGTAGTGTCTAAATGTGATGATACAATAAATACAAGATGTTTTATTTTAGATTGAAATAGCAGAATAAAGACAAGGGCAGATTTAGATAACGCATTCAAGCATGGGACTTCAGGTGGCAGCGTGCAGGCCTCCTAACTCTGGAGAACACCTCCAGCTACAGCCACCTCCTGAGATCTCAGAGCAGCCCTGCAGCTGCTCTCCAGCCAAAATTCTTAACAGCTCTGTGCTCACCAAACTATGCGCCTGTAATTTAAACCATTCACTGCTCAACATAATTAAGAACCAATCTCTGAGTCCAGAACAATAGTCTGCTCAAGCACTAGCACATGGGAGCAAAATGAGACTTTATGTCTTGGCCCAGGTTTGCTTTCATCTTTTCTTTTCTTTTTCTCTTCCAAAACTTAGTTTCCCCTCTCCTCCCTCCAGCACACCCGTGGGCAGTTTTCAGGTTACTGTAGCCTCCTCCAGGCCTTCTTTGACACTGAAATGGGGCTGCAAAATGATGTATTGTCATGTAGGAGTGCTAAAGCAAGAAATTTTGGGTGTCTGACCTAGCAGTGGCTCACTCGGAGATCTAAGGGAGACGCGCCAAAAACCAACCTGGCACTGTTATTTCTGGTCCACTCCAGCTACTTCAGCATGGAATGGAGGGGAGATGGTGGGCTTTACACAAACTTTGCTGTTTCTCAAACCCCAGATGACTCAAGAACTACTTTATGCCTCAGCTTCACCGAGGGCAGCCGCAGGGACATCTCTGACCGCCAAGAATAGCTTGTACGGAGCAGCCCTGGGAGACTTCTGGTTTCCCACTACATTCCCTGCTCTGCCACGCAAGGGCTGAGAAGGCCGAGAGGAATAAAATCGGTTTTGTGACACAATTTTCCTCTGTCGGGAAATTTTTCTGCGGGACAGGGCAGGCACTGGTTGGCTCTGTGGCCGAGAGGTTTCCAGTGACCAGAAGAAGTCTTGGGAGTAGGTCTTCCTCACCTCTGAGGTGTGTGACACAGCTAACCACGTGTGCACAAAGCCTTTTGTCATGGGCTACACAAGGCCACTGTTAATGAGATGCAACTTCAACATAGGTTAAAGGGTTTAAACAAAGAAATAGAGCAACGAAGGAAAACAATTAACACTGACAAAAGTGTAAGACTTTCTGGGACACAAGCAGAGAGAAGAGACAGCCTGTCATGGAAAACAATCAGAAACAAGCTGTTCTTCCTACGAGTGCTGAGCGTTTTGAAAAGGACTTTCCTCACTTCAAGCTACTGACAAAGATATAAACTCAGGAAATTTTTTCTGTTTTGCATAACCAAGTCTTGTAAAGGAGGCCAGGGAGGGAACACAAAACATATTTTGAAGATCTGAAATCAAAACCACATGAAGACTCATGAAAACACACAGCAGACAGGGGTTAACAAAGATGAAATCTACACGAGGTTCGTGTCCTACTTTTTCACCGTGTATTCCTTACTAATGACAGTGTCCTTCCCCATAGAAAGGTCACCACTAGTCTCCCTAAGTCTGGAATTTGCACAAATTAGAGAGATCAGCCGAAAAATCTAGCGAGCCAGGTAGAGTCTCGTGGACTGGCTCCTTGAAGGACACCTTACCCAGCTTAGCCATGGGGCTGAAGTGCCTGAGGGTAAGGGAAGGGAGGGGAAGGTGGCTGCGCTTGTCTCTGGAATACCACCACTAATAAAGACCATGGGCCTGTAAAATCCCTCCAAGCTCAGTGAAAGTTGCTGCCAACTTGCTTAATCTGGTGCATTTTGTGAGTGGGAAGAACTACCAGAAGGACAGCTCAGCATGCTCCAGCTGGACATGCTATGGAGATCACCATTTAAAGGAGCCAAAAAAATTTGATTTGCAGTTCAAACCCCTCTACCCTCACCATGGGGCACTGCTCATTATACCAACTCTCTAACTCCAGCTGACTAAATTTGCATTATTGAAATTCAGAATAATAGGTAGATCAAGTGGCAGCAGGGCCTTTCTATCTCCTAATTAACCTTTGCTATCACTAAATTAGACACTTCTGAGATTGTCCCTGTATGACATACCCACTGAAGCTGAGCAGTAAATGTGCCTGTTTACTTTGCTAATCAAAAACAAGGTATGTGCACAGTTTGTGTCATCTTTCCATGGAAACATGGAAGGAACTGGAAGCCAGGAAGAATTGGAGTCATCCACTTCCCAGCCCATAGCTCGTTTCCATTAGCAAAGCAAAAATTTGTGTTTTTAGGAGCTTAGACACTATTGTCATTTCATTAAAATTGTTCCAAGGCTTCCCAGATGCTCTGTGGTGTACGCTGCTCCCTCATGGCCTCACGCTTCTGCATACAGCTCCACATATGAAAAGAAGGAGAAAATCACCACTGTTAATGTCAGTCTCTATTGCTACTGGCACCAGAACTACTTCTCTTTAAAGTAAACATTTGGCACTAGAACTACTTCTCCTCAAAGTTAACATTTGTCTGCTGAAGGAATCTACACTACTTGTGTGCACAGTAAAGTACAGCATTTAAAAGTCCAGAGCCATCAGGGCAGTCTTTTTTTCAGACCTTGAATTCAATTGCCTGGTGCTCCTGCTCACTGGAGCCAGAGGAACTACTTCTAATACTTCTTAGGTCTGAGAGCACAGAGCTCTTTGTTCACAGGTTCCCTTCTGCCTTCGGAATACGTTACATAAATTTATCATTCTCCTCACTTCTTTCCTCCTGAATCTTAAACATCATGTGTTTGCCCCAAACTGCACACCATTATGCATGTTTTTGCACACAGAGTCTGAGCAACAAAGCTAGCATATCACGTCAGTTTGTCCTACAACATCACGTTAGAGTTTAACCCACAACAATTCACCTTTCTGCATTAACCATGTGAATAAACTATGGATGAAAGAGGGGCCTTCTTTCCAGTCTTCTTATCTATGGATTGGTGTAACTATTATCAGGAAAATGGTGACCCCCTTCCTTCAGTTTCCCATGATAACTTTGTTGGATTTGTTTAAACAAACTTGGGCCCTCTGGTCTACTAACACGTTTGTTGTAGAATCACTGCAGCTGTTATTAAATCATGCATTTTACAAGAGGACCACTATCAAATGCTTTAGATCAGATTTAGCTCCCTGTTAGATTGAACAATGATCATGTCGCCATGCTAATGAAGGAGGGCAAACTTCAAAGTAGGGAAAAAAACCTCTTGTGTGTGGATTTGCAACAGAAGTGAAAAGAAAGAGAGGTGCAATGCAATCTCAACACGCTGTTTTTCAAAAGGTGAAAGTCACCAATCCTGCCCCTCCTTTCCCTTTTCCTCCCCAGACTCCAGAGGCTGTTTTTCCCTTGCTGCTGTTACCAGTTCCCAGGCTCCACCCTGCTCAGATGGAGGGACATTTTCCTAGAGAGAGAGCATTTTCAACATGAAAATCTCCTTGCAGCTCCCCATGACTCACAGGCTGTGCCTCCCTGGTGCGGAGGCCTGGGGTTCCCATGAAGGGCGATGGAAATATTCTTTACAGAACACAGCTCCTTTTCGAGCCCTGCTTAATTTACTGGTGTGACATTTCCTGGGAGAAAGCAGCCATGCTTTTCTCTCCTGTGATTTGCTAAACAGTATGAACTATGTTAAAACTCAAACCCCTGCAAATACCTGAAAAGCCCTTTTTGGGGCATTCTTGACCAATTATTTCATTGGAAGTGGCTCATGTTAACGAAGCAATTAATGGAAACTTAAAGAAAACAAGAAATTTGGAAAAAGCAAACATTGAATAGCTGGCAGTCAAGTGAATGTTTATTCTTTTCTACTCACAGGCAATTTTAATTCCAATTTTGTACACTTAGTCAAACACTAAATCTAGGTACCCTGTCAATCTAGTTTTTAAAATTCTGGCTAATTTACAGTTTCTCACTGAACAATTCATAAATAATATATGCTGACCTGTTTTTATAAAGCTGTCGAAAGCTAATGCCTGCCCCTCTTTTGGTACTCAGTGTGGAAACTGAGAGGAGGAAAGAGCAGTGAAATCTGCGCAGAAAATAAAAACTCATTAACGTAACGCCCTTCCTCTCAAGACAACAAAGTGGGAGTGGAGAGCCCTTTTCGCTATCTTAACTCTGGAGCTAGGAAGTATTCAGATAGCCATAACCTTTAGCAGAAATTGTGCTCAGACCTCTCCCGGGGTGAGGCGAGCTGGAATCACAGCCTCAGCCTCTTAGGAAACGCCAAGCCTGCTTCTTGTGCAAAGATTTATTTCTCCGTGGGACTTGGCTGGATGGTGCTGGAGATGAGCCTGTTGGGTGGACTCCCACTGCCCTTTTAACCTGTGCATCGATGCAGCATCTCCCTCCAAGGCGATTGGAGAAGAGATAATCTGGTTATCAGCTAAAACTGGTCACTTTTTCCTATGAAAGTGAATGGGACACCTTGCCCAATGCTGGTTTAAAACACACCCTCCCTGCCAGCACTGAAAGCTATGAAAAATGGACAATGCCTGAAAGCTGTGAGGCTTTGATTTTTATTTTATTCGTTGTGTCTGCTGTACACCTGTGACCTAATGTAAAATTCTACTGGAGGTGGAATGCGTCCCTGTGAATTCCCACAGGCAGAGTAGCATATAAAAAAAATAAGACTCTCCTGGGCTTTTGCCAAAATAATTGGAAATCTCAATTTATAAGAGTTTTAAAACCCAGTACCAGATGGCAACTACTGTTTGTAGGAGATTCATTCTGGTTATGGTAACAAATAACTACTTTCTTTTGAGATAATAACAAACTCTAGTTTCAAGTTGAAATCCAATAAGGTAAAAGGACCTTGCAGCAAAATATCTGCTACTAAAGTATCTTGGGAAGAAAGGTAACTATTCCTACATGGTTGTTCTTAGGCCAACACCATGGAAGAGACAAGCATGCCTGGAGTTTGCAACTTTTACAGTTTAAATGTCATTAAGTAAAACTATCTTATAGACACAGCAGAAAATTAAGTGTGCTCTGCCAGAGCTTTATATTTAAAATGAAATTTTAACTCTTGTCCATCAATACCAATGGCAGAGATTAATATTCTGAACAGAAGGTAATTTGCATAAAGAAAATATTGTCCCAAGATCAGTGGATATGCCAGAAATAAGAGTGTGAAAGCATGAAGTAAAGAACTAAAAGTATGGCATGAAGCTTAAAATGCCACATCAGCAGAGAAAGCCCTTTACCCTCTCCCAGGCTGAATTCCCCTCTCTGCTGTGGGAGTCATTTGGTCCTGATCCTCGCTCCAGCACTTAGAACATATGTGAGGAACTGTGGTGTCAAGTGAAACCACTGTCAGGATGGCCAGCAGTAAAACCCTCAGCAGGCTTATGTCACCATCAAACCTTCCTGAGTCACTACAAAATTTTTTCTTTGTGGCTTTGGATCACTTGTATAAAACGACCTGGTAGATGCGTGAAGTAACACCTAGTTTTCCCCAGAGTCAGCGATTCTGAGGAAAAGTAAACTCACTGTATGAATGCATTTCACTCCTCTCTGAAGCTCAGGAGGAGTCAGGAGCCTGAATAAAGTAAAATAACCGTCACACAGATCACCTACCTCTTTCTTTATCAGGGTGGGACATGAGCCTGATGAGAAAACAAGGAGATCAGTCCCAATGTCCTGAGTATGGATGGCTGCACACAATGTCATTCCAGGAACTGGGGAGACAATACCAATGACAACAATTACCGCAGCTGAAATAGTATGGAGGAATAGAAATAAAATACTGCAGCTACCTGTACTTGAAATTCAGACTAAGAGATGGGAAGAGGAAGAGGAAGAGGAAGAGGAAGAGGAAGAGGAAGAGGAAGAGGAAGAGGAAGAGGAAGAGGAGAAGGTCAGGGAAAGCAGAGCTGCCACAGTGCCACTGTGTCAGGAATGTAGGGAATGGTGAAGCCCTTGTGTGAGGAACATCAGTTCAGGAGCTACAGGACTGGGGGATGCACTAACCATTTGCTGGTCATCCAGTACCGCATCACTCCGTTCGAGTGCTTAAGAAGGAAGAGTGTATAAGATGATGAGGTTTTTAAAGAGGAGTTTAACATCAGAAAACAGTTTTAGAATCCAGTTTAGGGAACCTAAGTTCCAGAGTGGAATCATATTAAGAGTATCGCCCTTTTAATATTCTTAATATTCTCTATATCTGTAGGCAATCTCTTGCTGACCATTAAAGGGGTTTTGTGAACCCAGTTTAAATTAACTCCTATAGTGGTTTTTTATGCACTACTTTAGGACCATAATTAATCATTTTCTTGGACCAAATTCTTGATGCTTCACTAAATACATGCCCTGGAACTTGGAAACAATATCACTAACAACTTTGGGTACCAAGATAAATATTTCATCAACTGCATCAAAGATTAGAGACCTTTTCAGAGTATATGCCTGTCTCTCTAATAAACCAAAATGGACACAGCATAGGCATCTGCATCTGTGGATCAAACACGAGGTTTAAAAGTTAGTAAACAAATACTCCCATGGCTGAAACTTCAAGGGACCCCACAGTCACCAAAGAAACTCTTTTACTTCACCTCTTTGTGGTGGAGTAGATATTTTCCACATGAAGCAGGGTCATGAGCCATCATAGTGCTAAATAAAGTTGTGGATGCGGTAGGAAATCTGGAAAGCAGATTGCAAGGAAAACTTTCTCAGACTTTCACAGAAGAGGACTGAGTGCTCAGCTGAGTGCTGTCTCTCTGTGATTCCGCAATTGCAACATGAAACTTTTCACCTTTTGTTGCAGTAAATGGGCTACACCTGCAAGGCACAATGAATTCTGGCAAGGGGAAGAGATGAATTGAGGAAATGCATTATTTGTTGTCACCGATGTTTTAATAAATCCAGTTTTTTCCACTTTACAAAGACCATGTGTTGAAATAGAGGCAATACATCATGATAAGACCCTGAAAGCTATTGTTTATTATCTCTTCATACTAAAACATAGTTTTCAATGCTCCTCAAGCTGTTTCTGTCTTTTCCTTGTTTGGCTTTATTTTTCAAGTGCTTTGTTTGAGACTCGCCTTTTAACTTTCATCAGGAAATCTCGTAGAGCTTTCACAAGCTCTTGCAACTGTGAACTTGAAATCTTCAACAAAATTTTAAACTGAAAGTGTGACAATAAGCTAATAATCCTGTAACCTTTTGTGAATCATAAAAATCCTACAATCAAACATGCCAGGCACCAAAGGAATCAGTAAACCTGGAAGACTTGGAAGGTCTCTGATAATTGGTTAACACTGGTCAGAGCTGTATGCCCAAGTGGACACAAAGAAATAGAGCAATGGGAGGAGAAGAACAAGCCTTGCTGACTGAAGCAGAAACGGAGATTCTTGGTTCTTTTTCTCTTTACTTGCATTTAGCCCAGGCTTATGTCATCATGGACATATAATCCAATGTTTTTAAAAGAAAAAGACTGTTCTATGACCTCATGTTGACTCTCCATCCTGGGGGTAAATGCTTCTTACTTGATGATTTGGAGACTCTTCACAAGAAGAGGCAGCACACACACCAGAATCGTTGGGATAACTTACTTTTGGGTAGCACTCAGAGCCACATCTCACAGGGTCCTGGGTCAGTACTGGTAAATGTGCATGACTGTGGCAGAAATTTCTGACAGGACTTTTGTCTCAGATTTGGAGAACAAAAAAGATTTTGTGGCATCCCAGGGATGCGATCGAAAAAAAAATATTGTTTTTCTTTTATTTCTGTGTTATTGTTTTAATTAGGAAAGCACAAAAGTTATTGTAATGAACTGAACATCTCAAAGATAAAGGTAAAATTAAATCTGAATGTCCTTGATAGGAGTGCTTTGATGTAATGTTTAGTTTAGCTGAGAGATAGAAGTGTAGAAAAGCGGGGTAGGATGGCTTATGTCTGTCAAGTCTCCTACCATAGCTGAAAAGAATGATCTGAACAGTCTGTTGTTAAAATGTCTGAGGCAGATGTTACTTTTACCACCACAGTCAAAGCAAGGGTCTTCAGTGTTTGACTTTCGAAATCTCCTCTAAGTTCCTTACAGAGACATAAAATGGTTTGTTTATTAAATCTGTAATTTTACGAAACTTGTGAGGTCCAGAATGAAATGCCTGATTCCCTGCAATCTCTGGTGGGACATATATTTCTGTAATCTCTTTAATAACATACCTCCTTCAGCTCACACCAAGTGCCATATTAATAATCTAAGAAGACCCTAAATATTCTTTTTTCTTTCATTATCATTTCTGCTACATTCATCTTTAATACTTACCAATTTAGCGATTTTATTCTTGTGAATACATGATGAAACTCCACTTTATGTCAATTTTCAAGGCCTGAATATAGCCATACTTGCTGCTTTTCTCTCTCAAAAGATTTCAAAGGTACTTTCAAACCTCATATACGAAAGATCCATTTTAATAGCCACAAAAGATTGATCATTGCTCAGCAGCAGAGCGCAGTAAAGCTAAACACTGAGGAAGAGCTCATGTCAAGAAGTACAAGTAGAAGCTTTCCTGAAATCTATGTTCAATTAGGATAATTTTGTTTCCTCAGCAGTCTGATTGGGCAGTGGCCTCTTTGCGTAGCAGAAATCAAAAATGGAATAACAGCCCAGTGACGACACTGGGAAACAATGCAGCTAAATGGGTCTATTGTCTGCACTTAAATTTCTCAATAGTTAGATAATAGTGATTAAGTCACATCAAACTCTGAGCGACAGAATACAAGCAGACCTCAGGCAGGGAAAGGAACTTTGGATCCAAAAGGGTATAGGATGTATCTCCTAATGTCAAGCAGCATTTAAAAGTTGTGGAGGAGACACTAAACCCACAGAAGCTGGATAGAGCTTTAGCTTTTTTTTTTGGGGGGGGGGTGTTGTATTCACCCACTGTTCCACGTGTAATGTGCCACAGGAGTTAAGAGACGTGCACAGCAGTGCCACAAAACCCCAGCATTCACCCAGGAGCTGCCCCTATCTCCGGTGCCGCGGTAATCATCAGCCAGCCCCGAATGTTTAGGATTGCTGCGACTAATTGGGATCAGGACCTGAACTCTGAGGAAGGGTCTGAAAGGACCAACAGATGAGAAACACATTACGACGGCATCGGCCAGTCGCCATCGATCCACAGACGCCGCCGGAATGTCACACGCTGATTGCCCAAATCTGGCGCGGGACTGACATAAACCAAACCGCCCATGGGACAAAAGCATGGCAGCCTGCCCCGGGATGCAGGGAGAGCTGGGAAGGGCAGGGCAGGGCAGGGAGATGGAGGGCATAAAGCAGGGGTGAGGAGTAGTCTTGGCTAGGCAGGATGGGTCTGGTTGTCTTCCCAAGAAAGAGAAAACACAAAACACAAGTAAAATAGAGCAAACCCCAGGAGATACAAAAAAGAGAGGAAATTCTCATTGAGTAAATTCTAAATGTTTTCTACTTGACCCTGAGACACTGAACACTACTTAAAGACATAGAGTTTTCTCTACTGTTACTCCTTGGAAAAGGAAACAGTAATGGGCCTCCTCAGGACGGGAATTTTGTTTCTTTCCAAATACTGTACACATTTTTATATGCCTTGGTAGAATTTGTAGGAAAGTGTGCAAAGAAATCAGTACACATATGCCTCAGTTAATGTTCTTAACGTGTTTATACAGCAACAAGCAGATTCAGATATAGAAAGAGGAGATATACTGGCTTCACAATATCAGGACTTCCCCAGAAATATTCTTTCACCACGGATGATTTCCCACTATCTAAAAGTATAAATATATATGTAAAAGTATATAGGTATAAATAGGAATACCTGTTATGCAGTGCACTGTACATCCCTGACTTCTTAGAAATCAACACAGAAGGTCCTCTGCTGGTTCTAGGAACAAAAAGACATTGACAACAAGAACTATGTAGTGTTGTAAGTGAAAACTACATTTAATGAGAAGCATCAGTAATTCTATGTATAAATACCCTGTGGCTTGCATCTAAGTGAGGAAAACTGTAAGAAAAGGTGCATCCCTTGTTTGTTGCACCAACTGGGAGCAAGCACAAACTCAGGTTGTGAATAAACTATTCCTGAACACCTTTGAGTGGATTAAATCCCTTGACTCAATCCCCGGAAATCAGTAGAATTAGCTGTTGCCTCCAGTCACACCTTGTGGCCTTTGTGGTGCAAACAGAAAGTTGTTTTTTATGTGTTACAGCAAAGCCAGAGAATCAAGTCACATCCAAAATAAAGTGAAATCTCTCTTGGATAAATACCATTACCTTTTACTCAAGGAACCCTGAAGTTAGTCTTAAAATACTGCATGATACTTTATTTTTAACTTGAGCATCTTTCCTGAATTCTTTCCAGATTATTTTGTCAATCTTCATCACACTTCAGAATTGAGACATCATTTCTAGATTATTCAGCCTTTCATCTTCCTTTTAACTGCGTATTATTCTCTGAGGAAAAATGCCTTATTCCTGCTGTCTGTTTTATCGGGACTCAAACAGTCAGAAACATTTTGGTGCTGGTGTAACCGGTCAGACCCATTTCAGTGTAACTGACTCCAAAGAGCAGCAGAGATAAGCAGGAGGTTTTGCAAACAACTTTAGTGTTTCCAAACCAGCCATCCTGCGATTCCATTGCCCTCACGAGAGGCCAGGTCCTGGTGTGCAGTGAGTTTATCGGGAGCACCCTGAAGCAGAAAGTGGAGCTGAAGTCAAAGGTGAGCTTTACAGCAAGGCAGCTCAGGCCTCCGGGCACCCCATGCATGCCTGTGGTGATTTGAAAGGAAGGAAGGAAAGAAATAAGGGAAGGGTAGGGAAAGGAAAAGGGGAAAAGAGGGAAAGGGGAAAAGGGAAAAGGGAAAGAGAAAAGGGAAAGAAGAAATACTTTTGTGAACCAATTATCATAGCCTCTAGTCAAATTAAGTTGAATTTTCAAAAGCCCACCAGGTGAACTCAGCAGGGCATCATGAAGTCCTTTGGAAGGCTCACCCTGTGCAAGTGCCAGCAGAGGCACAGAGAAGTTTTGCTGCTGGTACCTCTGGTAATTTTATCCCATGCTCCATCTCCTCCTGTTTCTGCCTTCTGCTGGCATTCCAGTGTTTCTGCTGGACACCTGCTCCAGGAGGCTGAAGCAGTGGGAGCAAGGATAACAGCACTGAGGTTCCCACTTTCCCTGCTGTGAGGAACCATCCTGAGGGCTCTTATGAGTTGTTAGCATTAGGTTACGTGGCAAAACAGAAGTACATTCCCAAAAATCTGTTCATTGGAGTTACCAGTACCTTATCTGTTTCTGCCAGTACATCTGAATATCAGAAGTTGAAAACACTTGCCAATGTGTTGTTCTCTCTTTCTGCACAATTCTTTTTAATATCGGGTCACAAATGTCATACTTCTACACTAGTTGATATTATTTCACTCTTCATAAAATATATTTGAAAAGGTGAACACCAAATGCTTAAGAAAGAGTATATAAACAAGCCAAGTGGTCTGTGGCAGTTCCTCAGAAAGTCCATTCCATTTCTGGTCCTCTGGTTCTTTATCTGCTGTATTCTGCAGAGACCAGTGTCCCTGCTGAAGGTGAATCACGATTCTTGATGGTGACCTCCCAACACTCCTAGAGACAAGGATAAAATGCGAGTAGAAAGAAATTCTTTGGAACACAGCGTTAGCACTCAATGCTGCAATGTGCTTAGACACACCGCAGTGTTCTTTCTCCCCAGCTGGCAGAATTTCAGTAGAAGCCTAACACAGAAGAACCAAAACAGGAAGAAACCCCTTCCAAAACAGGAAGAAACCAAACCAAACAGGAAGAACCCCCAAAACTCTGCATTTCTGTACACCTCTAACCAAAGTATTTGAAACATGAAAGGAGGCGTGGGGTTTTGAAAAGTAACAGGGCTTTACAGTATTTGTTATCCCTTTAGGTAGACTACAAACACGACATAAAAATTTTCACATTCAGGCCTTACCACGGCAATTTTTGGTCCCGCTCCAAACACATTTTACTTTTCTGGATGCGAAAAACTTTATTTCTACTAGTCTCGGCAAACAGAGGAGTTCAGAAAACATCAGAGAGGAACCTACTGTTGACGGAATCACAGCAATTTTTATGGCTGAGCTTACATTTACAAGCAGGAGTACCAGCGGGGTCACAGCCCTGCTTCATGTCATGTGACAACTGAACAAAGTTGAACACACACAGCCAGACATTTAGGTGGCCAGCTGGCACAGGAGGTAAGCACTGCAGTATCACTTTGCCCACCCACATAGACAGTGTTTTAAAACCAGTAAATAGAAATACAACAGTAGTTTTATAGAAAGGCCAGACCATAAATAATTAATCCATGGGATAAATATGCTTCCATCAGACAGAAAGGCTGAACTCAACAGCCAAACTTTATATAACATTTTCTGAAGCACATACTGTTGTCATATGTCATTAATACAAAAATACAGCTCTGAAATTGTCCAAACCTTTTGTTGTTTCATGTAATCAGCTACACTACTAGAAGCCTTTCTCGAGGGACATGCTATAATTTAATACACTACTACCTCTGCACCATAGAAACAACTCTGATATCTGTCACATAGTTTCCCTCAGGACTCAACTCTTTCTGCAGTTATCTCATTAAAGTGACAATGATTACAATCATATTAGTGAATATTAAAGCCGCCTGCATTACAAAGTTATCTCTGGCAACTGAGCATTTAAGGGAATTTAGAACATGATACAGGTAAGATATCAGGAAGCGTGCTCTTTTTTTTTTTCTTCTCAAGAATTTCTCTCTGTAGCGGTATCAGTTGGAAAAAGCAATACAATTCTTCTTCACTATTAAATAAAAAATAATTTTAATTTTACGCTTTAAAAGTAATGTACATTTATCATTTGCATTAACCTGACTGTGACCTAGGGAAGTACCCTTAGGACTGTCAAAGTTTTAGGTTAAAAAAAGTTAATAAAAATTATATTAAAAACGTGTTTTGTCACTTAATTATAAAAATAATGCTCCAACTTAATGTTCTTGAGGACATTCAATGATACATTCACTTTTTTGCAAGAAAAAACATAATTTCAATAATTTTAACTTTATTTTATGTACAAAGGCCATGTCCCTTTCCTACATATCTGCTATGTTAATGCTATGTGACTGCAAAGTTTCACTATGCTGGCAGTAAATGTAAGTAGGGGCCAAGAAGAACTGATTTTTCTTCTACACTGCTCTGAGATGAAATACTAAAAATTTTAACTAAATCGTCCCCAATAAGCTGGAGTGAGGCAATCAAACTTGTGCTCTTCTAGTTCCTTTCCAGGGAAGCTAAAAGTGGTGTTCTGGGCCACCACGACCCCCAGGAGGAGACAAGCAAAGAAACAAACTGGAATTAGAGATGCAAATATCAACACCTACCAATAAATCTGGGTTTTTTTCTGTGTTTTAAGGCTGATACATTAAAAATACGTTCCACAGTATAGAATTTCCTAAGCAATTCCCCTATGTGCTTCCACAACGTTTTTCTTAGCTATTTTCCTACAGATCGTAAAAGAAGAAAATCAACCAAAAACCCAATAACTACTTTTTTTTTTTTAAATCAAACTGTTTTGGAGACAGAACTTTATTAGACTGCCCATATGATGTAGCTTTACAGACGAAAGTAAACACTTCTCAAAGCAGTGCACAACCAGTCTTTATTTGCAGCCAGATAGCATCAAAACTAAGAATTTAAGAGCATTCCAGAAAAGATTGGCGAGTTAAAAGATAGCAAGAGTCACTTTCATAATGAATGCGAAAAAACAAATTTGGCTAGGGCCAGAAGAGAAACCGTAACTCTCAGAACATGATCCAACCTGTATTACATCAGGGAATTAGGGAACCCTTAGTTGCACATGAGAACGAATACTGACTTTTACAGAATATTTCTTTTCCCACTGATACGAGTCAGTGGGCAGGATTTGATTCTGACCAGATTGATGCACCAGGGACCCACACAGCTGATCCAAGCGTAAAATGAGGTCTGCATCTTATGTGTGCTGGGGATACCAGGCTCACCAAGCCTGCAGCGTGCTTTTCTGCAGTTGCTCCACAAAACCTGCTCATCAGATTTGCTGCATATTCCCCGAGGGATTTTAAAATAGCAAAGAACCAAAGTTTAACTCTCCCAATTCCCTGGCTGGATCAGGAAGACTACCACTTACTTGTAATTCTGATTGGAAAATAACAGAGCTAACAAGAGGGGGGATACAGAGTATTCCTCTGCATACCTCTGCTTTTGAGAGAGAAGAAATATGTTTTCATGTGCCTCAACATTTCAGGTTTAGGCAGAATTTCACATTAGTTCTTATTTCATCTTCTCTTAGTTTTCACCCGGTTTTACTGAATTCCTGAGGCTTGACTTCATGCACTTGCTCCCTTGCACTTTATCTCTCGGAGATCCCAGGTAGGGTTTCACTCCTGGCACGCCACGCGCAGCTACCGGAGCATGTTAGCAATTAGGGCAGCCCACGGGCTGGCTGCGAAGGCTGGGAGCTGCGGATCTCCGCACGGGATGAAAACAGAGCGCTGCTGTAGCTGACACCTGGCTCTCCAGCACCGTTTTCCCACCGGGTATTTGGTCATACAAAAGAAAATGCTCTGCAGAAGCACGAGACTGCCACTGATCGCACTCACCGGTCCATGGAAAACCACCGCCAGCTTCAAAAAGGGCTTTGAAGTAAAGGGACGCATATATCAATAACAACCAGATAACATCTTTCCCTTTCCCTTCCTGAGTTCTCTCCCGGGCCCTTTCTCTCACCTTTTTTTTTTTTTTTTCACTCCATTCCTCATCAAAGCCTCAGACTTATGGTTGGACTCGATGATCTTAGAGGTCTTTTTCCAACCTTAGCGATTTTGTAATTCTTAGATTTTTACCACTGCACTGCTTTCCTCTCTACTTTGTGACAGTGAAAAACTCATGGCTCCACCTGCTTTACAGTTAGATTATGCATTTCTTTCTCATTAGTACACGTCAGATATAATCATGATTTTCAAGGGAATGGGAAAACAATGTGAATGGGATACATATGTAAAATACAGCTCAATGTTTTGTTTACGTATTTCATGAATTAAGGCACTCTTCTTTCCTCAGCTGCTGGCAGGTTGTGTTGATAATCATCATGCACCACAGCTACTATTTTCTGTATATTCTATTAAATTATCACACATGAAATCAAGTTGGTGGTTTTCTCTGCAAGAGATATACATCACAGGAAAAGTATATTTATTAAAAATCTCTCCATTTTCATGGACACGATAAAAATATATGACTATAATTCCACCTGCAATACTAAAAAACTGAGAATGAATAATGAAAAATCTGAACCCTCTACCACTGACATGATTTTCAATATCAGCTTCTTCACAGAAACGTGGTGGGTTGAGTAACACAAAAAGGAGTGAGGAATAAAATGAGGAATAAAAAATCTTGAGACAATATGTTTAAAGAGGGATGTTTGCAATTCATATTTCAACATGAGTAGAAACTTCAGCAAGTAGCACTTTTTACTATAACAGTGTATCCAGGTTTTCCCTTCGAATTTAGATGCTTGATGCTTAAAATAAATACCTGCTTATTACCTACCTAATCAAATATCCAAAGAGTCAAAAAAGACCATTAGCTCATACAGAAAAACTAGTGATGAATATTATCTTGCTTTACTTTCTAGAATTCTTTATTATAAATAATTTTGCTGGTTTTGTCCTAATAGTGAAATGCATTTTGAATTAGGCATCTGATACCAAGTAAAGGCTGTTACACTACACATAGCTGAAGACATATTTGGTGAAAAAGTGGTTTAGTAGTTAAAATACACCTTGATATGTGGGTTGTCTTATACTTTATGTCATACAAAATTATTTCAAGTTCAACACCTTCATTGTTTGCAGTAATCCTTTCAAATTTTGGCATGGAGACAGTCAACAGGTCACAAAAGTGTCTTTCCCCTCTACTGTGAAATTTCATTTGGATCTGAAAAAAAGCCCTGAGCTCATGGGGCTGTGACCCCAGTCAGGAAGTCCACAATTTCTAGCGTTCATCAGCAGGAGGGCAATGAGCTCCTCGGTCTCACGACCAACCTCAGCAACAGCCACATCCCTTGAGACCGAGCTTTAGAAAGGGCAGCTTTACAGCTCAGTTGGTTAACGTCTATGTAAAAATTCTTCACAGCCAAATCCCTCACAGCATTGTATAGTGAGATTGTTACATTTGCAGATAATAGTGTTTTGGGCAGACTGAGTTGCTTTTTTTTTCTACTAAAAACACACATACACCTCTAAAGAGATGTTGCTTCATCCCAGGAAATGAAGATCAGTCCTGATTTTAAGATACTCTACCCTCTAAGGTTCTTCCCTCTCTCTCTCTCCTTTTTTTTTTTTCAGCCAGGTTAAAACCACCTTGATATCATTAAACATCTCTCTTCCTCTCTTAAAGTTCTCCCTCTGTAAGATGGAAATAGCAGCCCTGTATGTCAAAAGGAGATAAATGTCCTAATATTCCCCAGATACTTTGCTGGTACATTGATGGATGTCCTAAATGAGGCTAAAAGTAAATGTACAATTCCATGTTTAATTCCAGCCTTAAAGACAGAAAGGACTCTGCAGTGAAAAATGGAAAGAAAGACGAAGGTAGGAAACTGTCTAGAGTAGGTGTGAACATGTAATTAAAGACTGCACCTTAATGCAAGAGGCAGATGAATTAGAACTGCAAACCCACTTAGTGTTAACACTCCTTGCTTCATGGAACTTCACAGATTAATGTTCTTTTAATGTATTTATGAGCAATGAGGTACAAATGTATATATATTTAAGCATTGAATGAGCAATGGATCAAGTCTGACTCAGGAGAGATTTACTGTGCAACAGCTACAGGAAATAAAATTTGGATAAGAAATGTCATTTGTACTGGAAATTAATTTCAAAACAGTCATCCATTTATTCATTAAGCTGTAATAAATAGGATCAATTTTGCTTGCCAAGTTAAAATTAGAAAGGTCATTATAAAAAAACCCAAACTCCTCACCATCTTAAGCAACTCAGTCAAAAACTCCATTTATTACAAACTGTAACTTTGCAGTCCTCATTATTTCCCCACTATTGTGATCATTTACACAGCTGCCACCCTACACCATGCATTCCGTCTGGGTTCATCTCCCTTTTCCTCCTGGGGATCTCCTGCTGCCACAGTTCCGACCTGGTCCACCCACTACCCTGCACAGTGATGCACACTGGAGTCCTGCTCTCAGGCTCACTGCAGGCAGGGTTGAGAAACCCACGGGGGAGAGAAAACCACTTGATTTGTCTTTTTATGGAGTGTGGCTATGATGCCACCACCCCTGCTAATACCTTCTTTGACAGCTCTTTTGCCTTCCCTGGACGTGTGGTGCCCTAGTGCACCCTCTTCCCTATTAATATTAATGCGCGCCGCCGGCACGCTGGCTGGGCTGAGATGGCAGCAGCTTGGTCCAGGCGTGTCCCACACAAAGGAAGGACGCCCCGGGGCACCTCGGTGCCTCGTTTGCCAGCCTTCCAGCCCGTGCGGTGGAGGGCACGGAGCCTAGCGTGCCTGGGGCTTTTGGATAGCCCCGGCGCACCCAGAAATAAGTGAGCAGAGGTGGCTCTCGGCCGGTGTTCCAAGGGTTTATTGTAGAAGCACCCTCAAAAGGTCCGAATGCCAAAGAGAGGAAGGCACAGTAATCAGGGCTTTATAAGGATACAGGGAAGGGGGCGGGGTGACACCACAGGGACCCATAGGAAGAGGAGAAGGGTGGGACAGGTCAGGACACCTCCCCTTAGGGGACACAAGAGGTGTCTGTCAACTGTAGACAGAACCACCCCTCAGGAATCCTAGGAAACCAAAGGTAGAAGCCATCTTCACAGAATGGGGGTTTCACTCCTCGGTACCAGCCCACCAAACCTCTGTTTCTGGGCTCTGTGGCCCCCTGGTTGGTTCCTTCACCACAACACTTCCCCACGCCCGCAGTGAGACTCCCTGCTGAGGGCACTCGTGCAGGGGGGAAAAAGGTGAAAAGGAGACAAACACAGGCCAAACATGGGAGGATGCACGGCTCTAGTCTTGATACGCTCTTCTTGGTACTGACTCTGCTCTCCGAAAGCTTCCTCAGAAGCTCCCCACCCTGCCTCTTCCCTCTCCCCACAGATCCATAACAGGATGCACATTAGGACTGCTTTTCATCTGATGTTAATTCAGCTCGGTTGACTCAAAGTTCAAACAAAGGGAGGGAACAAAGGGTAAAATAAATAAAAATAATGAAGCAATTGCTCAGTTAGTGTAATTGCATAGGCTTCAATAGGACTACACTAATTTCCAGCAGCTGAAGTTCTGGGTCTATATTTTTATTTACTTTACCTCCTGTACTTAATTTCCTACCCTCCTATTTGTTTGTTATTTTCATGTCCTATGGTGGCTTCATTTGGAGCGTAAATTTCTTGAGGAATCATGGGGGGTTTTTAAGCAACCACCCAAGCCTAGGACATAAAATAAATGCAGTCCACTAAAAGATAGGTGGGAGGGATGCGGCCAGTAAAGAGACAGTATAGAATTGGAATAAAAAATTATATCTATATCCAGTTCCACATCTACCTTGGACAAGATGTACTCTCATACACAATGTTCATTGTTCCATTTTACAATTCATAACTTAGGATCAATATTTTCTTAGTCAGGTTTTGTATGAAATAGTCTGCATATGTTTTTGGACAGACATGCTTTGGTTCCTTGAAAATATCATAACTTTTAAGAAACAGGTATGTTTCTTAATGACCATCATATAAAATTGACTGTATAACCCTCTTCCCCACCAACTATTTGAGAAAGAGTGGGGTGGATGACATACAAAGTGATGTTTGGAAAGTATTACAGGACTCTCTGCTGCCTAAGCTACTGCCTGTGAGCAGACAAACCTAAAACCACAAAAACTTGACAGATCTTCCACTTTCAGAGCTTTATCCTACTTCTCAAGACAAGCTTTGAGAGAACTGATGCACTTCTTCTGCTGATCTTTTCTTCTCGTACTTGTACCCCGACCAAAGCCACCAAAGGTCTAAATCATCCAAGTTGTGTATTTTGGTGAGAACTTTTTACAGAGAACACCCTAAATCGAGATTTCAGACGTTTAGATCTGTTGAGTCACAAACCAATCAGAGTATGACAAGACCAATGACACAAACAGATACAGAGATGCAGTGAAAGGCAGTATAATACCTTCACTTCTGTAACAGATCCCCAGAGGCCTTGCTATTGCTGAAAAGCAAAAAAAAATATTGCTGAGGATAACTATGTGACAAAAGTCCTCAAAATGTTTAACTTAATAAAGTGAGCTCTGCTTCAAAGTTCTTTCGGAACAGTCAAGGTGAGGGTGGTAAAAATGTTTTTATTTGTTTTCTCATTTTTTACTTAGTAATTATAATACCATGGATAGAAGAGATTTAGGTATCATTAGGTACTGTATAACTGCCATTGCAAATTACCAGCTTATTTAATACTTATTTAATATTTAATAAATTATGTTGAATCAGTTTTATCAATTTGTAGGGAGAAAAAAATCCATAAAGCAGTAACCATTCCTAGTCAAATAGTTCTCTTGGCACCAGCTGCACAAAATGCTTAGGACTAGGACTGAAAGGACATAAACCCTGCGGTTCTGTAAGGAAAATGTGATTAGACTCTGACTGTTCCCAAGGGGAGGAAAGGCTTTTCTAATACAAAGTGTCCCTGTACAAGTGCAGGGGGCGCTGCGAGTCAGCCTGTGTTGTTACTGCATGGAAATATGAAGTTTAATGTTATTTAATGTTAATAATTATCTTTATGCAGATAGACACACAGGTTACAAATACAGTTCTCACTTTTTACTCTCACTCTTTCTGGCAATTTTTCAATTATATTCCTCAGATCTACCTAGCAGCAGCTAATACTTACATGTATCAATATATAAAACAAAACAGTGTTTTATGTACCCCTTACTTCCATCTTTTCTGTACAGTGCTTCCATCAGTAAAAAAGAAACTTCTGGTCACTATCTGTGAAGATATTTTTAAGATATAAGTTTTTACCTTGCAGTTCTATTATGTAGCCAGCTCAATAATATAAAACACCATGTCTTTACTTCCTAACAATGGGTAGGGATGAGCTCTTGAACAACAATTCAGGTCAAAGTAATCTTGTTTCATGGTTTCTGTAGCAAAAGCTACAGTAATTTCCTACAAGCCAAATCCATTATCAAAGTCCTGTTATTCAGTACTAACACTGAAATTTTAAATAAAAATAACAGAGCATTTTTACATTTTAGTACTAAAGCTGGACTTGTTAGGCAAATCTGCTCTTAACTTTCACATAACTTTCAAAATAACATATTTTTAGTTAGCTGGAAATATCAATGTACTCATTTACCAAAAAAAAAAAAAAAAATTAAATTGAGTATAAATCATTCTGTCACCCACGTTCAAAGATTTTACTTATAGTTATTTTTGCAGACAATTTTCATATAAATATGCCACAAACATATTCCCATTAGGTTTCCATTTCCTAAGCTACAAATGCCGTTCTGAGATGCAATTTACAGGATATCATCATGATAATTTGCACTAGTGTGGGAGCGTAGGTGGAGGCAAGCGTGAAAGAAATTGGTTTGTGGAATAAAGACTGATTGCCAAGGAATCTGGTGCTACACTGTTTTAATAAGAGAAGGCTAATGTCAGAAACCAGGTTATTTAAATGGCGGGGACGCATTAGATTTTTGACAGAAGAGTATTACTGTTGTTTTCCCAGGAATCTGTTGTTTCTAAAGCTTTGCATTAATACTTGTGGATGATGTAAGGCTCATAAAATAGTGCAAAACTCACCCCATCTCCCCCAAAAGCACCAGTATTCCCCCTGAAATTAAGCCAGCACTCATGTATGGGTTTAACAAGGACAGTGGGTCAAACACCGAGCTGAAGAACAGAAGTTGAAATGGAAGTTGTAAAATTCGGTCTGGGGACTATTACAGAGCCAGTAGTTAATGAGTTTAGTCCAGCAGTAAATCAGGAAGGGTCTAACAGTGAAGGGACTAAAGAGCTCAGTGGTGTCTTTGGTGTTTTTCCTATATTTCATGAGATTTCACTTTCAGAGTCATTACGAGAGATGAATTTGTTCAAACAAAGCCTCGAGGGATTTGCTCTATTAGTCCTAGACAGGAAGAAGAGTCTAATTTCTCTAGTACAGACTTTATTCAGTTTACAATTCCTCTGAAATGTCTTTGCATGCACATATTTATATCTATTTATTGTGAGAACCCTTTCCTTGAGAAAAAATATAAACAGCTTTTACCACTAATTCATTGCAATTTTTAATGTCTTTAGACTGTAAATATCTGTATTAAATGGTTCCTAGAAACAACTGATTTTATTACTGGCATAAAAATGACTATCAGTTTTTGAAAGTTATTGCTCTTTTCTCAGTTATTTTGTGTTGCCTGCATGTACTTCTGATGATAACACTCAAAAGCATCTTAGTCTTAAAAGCCCTGATGAGACAGACATTTTTCCTGGGATGAAGTGAGAACAGAGAGATCTGGTGAAGCAGAAGACAAGGAACCTAGAAGTTCAGGAATTTATTAGGTTTATTTTACTCATCTTCTGTTTTTGTGTTAAACCTTTCAAATATTTCATCTTCCTGATCACCAGAAAAAGATCAGTTATATGTTCATCTTGGTACAGCCTGCACAAGACCTCTAAATGAAGTTTTTTATATGGAAAATTTTATCCTATTTCATAATTTTTTTTAGTTTTTTATCAGATGAAACCAAATCTTAAAGAAGCCTGAAGTTCCTGAAACCATATTAAACCCCAAAATGTGCAATGTTTTTTTTCTTCTTTGCAAATTAACAACTTGGGTTTTGCATCAGTAACAAATTGAAATCTATCAAGTAAAATTCAGAGACGACTTCTCAACTTCAGCACAGGTTATGATGTGTTTATTCCACTTTTAGTTTAAACACATATTGATATTGTATTATAAGTATAATTCAATTCAAACCCTTTCCAATTTAACTAGAGACAAAAGAGTTGATTCATAAGTTATTTATCCCATTGTCAGCAGCATTTGTACTATAATGCACTTATTTTTGCTGTTCCTATCTGGGAAATAAAAATAGAAAAAAACTTTAAAAAATCATTTCCTTTAGATAATTTATCATGCTGTAAATTTCACATATCACACATATATGGAAGTATCCTTTAAAATGTTTATTTCCCAGTTATTAATTGGGACACCCATTCACAGTGTCACTCCATTTACGAACTACAATAGTGAGGGAAAATGAGTGTCCCAAATTGTTTTAGGCTGATATAATGAGCAAATTGCAGTTCTGAGTATAGTGATAATGTCATTTATGGGACAGTTCTGTGGGAAAAGAAAATCGTTATAACTATGACATATTTTTATAAATCTTTCTGCTGCAAGCAGAGTCAAGGCAAGAGTCTTTAGATACTGAAGCTTTTGCAATTTTAGGAAATAATTATTTTCCTGTCATGATAAAATTGAGGGAACCCAGACTGCTCCTTTAGAACAAGTCAAATATGTTTTAAATGCCATCAAATACAGAATGTAAAGTAAATATTAATTTATGGTAGCCCACACCATTATTCCTTGTTCTGCTAAAAGCTGAAAACAGATTCCTCACAGGAGGGTTTTATGTGTAAATTATTACTGCTCAATGACAGCAAAAACACTAAAATTTTTAGGTCTTCTTTTTGTATTTCTCAAATGTAAAGACTTTTTCCATGGCTTTTTCCATAAAGATTACTCACTCAGCACTGCATGAATTTTGGCCCATCTCAGAGGCCAGGGATGGCATAAATATATATATAAATAACAGTTTAAATGTCTTTTAAATGTCTTGTCATTTTCTCAGAGAGTGAAAAAGGAATAGAAGTAGATTGCTGAACTTCAACAGGTAGATTTTGCCATATGTTAGCATTTCAAAAAGTTAATTAAAAATATGTTCTGCTAAAGAAGCTCATCTGAATAAATATTTAAAACCTCAGAATTTCAAAACTCAAGCTCACAGTCCTTATGTTTATACACTAAATGTAGCATAAGTGGCATTTTATCAGAGATCAATTTGCATTTGACAACGGATAAATGAAGAAAAACTTAAAAGGTAATTAAAAAGAAAAATATATTTATGAACTCTGAATTTTTTTTTTTAAGTTCAGAGTTTTGACTGCAAGACTATGATATAATTTTTGAAAACAAACAGGGAAACATCCAAACAGGGAAACATCCAAAAATACGTATTTTTCTTCCCCTTCAGATGGTATGGGAAAACCCTTCAACAAATATATGTTTGCATTTGCACAACAGTTTCAAATTACAAACAGCGTTCTCTAGCTTTTACAAGAAACCACTGTGCTTGGTGGCAGTATTAAGTTATTTTTTTATTGGCCTAGGATGTGTACTGGTTAAAGCAGAACTATTTGGTCAACCACACATCCCAGACTGTTTACCCCCAATTAATACGGCACACATTAATCACGTGCGAGCGGGATGCGCGGACAGACACGGGGCTGACTGGAAGCCCCAAGTTTACCTCCACGATCTGCAAATTTTCTCCAGCCAACCACACAAACGTTTCCTCTAAGCACAAAGAGATGGAAGGGCAGATCATCTCTCAATACTAAGGAACCAGCCCCCCAGATTTTTAAGCTGGTTTTGACACCTTACTGCTGCCTCAGTGCGCCAAAGGACACAAACTTTTCTGTGTTCATTTAGTGACTGCATAAAGCAGAAGAAACCTGGCACCATAATCTCAAAGTGCTCTGGAAAAAGCACCAGTTACATTTAATTCTAAATCAATAGACCTTCCAAATTATTGTTGAAAGCCCATGAAAAACCACAAAAAAGAGAAATTCTCAGGAAATTGGAAAAATGGTGGGCAGAAGCTTTATACATTATACACCCAAATATCCTTTTTCTCCTCCTGTCATCGTCTGCCACAGAGTCAGGAGGTGTATGGAAATGAGTCTACAGTGCTAGAGAAAGAAACCCTCCACTGACTGAAGTAACTGCTGCAAAGTGGATGGGGACAAGATACGCATGAACCTGGGAACACATCTCCAGCCTGTTTTGCAGGCACCACTGTTTTGTTGCTGTTACTGTTCTCTGTGGAAAAAGAATGCAAAGGCTTTCAATGTCCAACATGCCCTTAGAAGAAATTTATAAACATGTATGTGTTAGTCTTTGGGTTTGCTCAGAAAGTAATTCGTAATTTAAGGGTGATATTCAGAGATAAAATATTGTAAATGAGAACAGCAGTTATTCAATACAACTGTTTGCATCGCCACAGTCCTTGACGGTTTTAAGATAAAACAGAATCTGCAGTGCAAGATACTCTAAAGCCTGAAATTGATATAGTCATAAAATAACCCAAAACAAGGGAAATACTGGATCTACTGTGTTATCTGGCAGTAATTATAGAGTGTGGAATGGCAGATATATCCTATAAGGCTGCCTGGAACACCTTCAGTGGGTTAATTCTATGTGGAATTCTACTTTGCATTTCTCACACGAATACTCACAACACCTTAGGAAATCCTTTTGCTGTTTGGAATCTTTGCTCTAGCAGCAGATTGTAAGGGACAAGCAAATTTTTCTAAGCACCTTGAATGCTAAATTCTAGATGTGGCACTTTGAAATAGCTCATTAAAAGCCATCTTATTTCAAATTAAGGATATAAAAGCTTTCATTTCTGCAATGCCTGGAAAACTCTCCAAATAAAACCCAAGGTGCTATCCATATTTTGCAAACATTTCCCAGTGTTCTCTGCTTTTTTCCACAAGTATGGCAGCCAAATAATTCCTCTACAAATTAGCAACAGCCACTCATCCAGAAAAATAAAGTTAATGTTTTGACATGTCAAAGCTTCCCTTTAGTGTGAAGCTTGGAACACTTCTGGATTTTTTTATCCCAGTTCTTTGTCCTCTAAGGTACCACCCAGGCAGGCTTTGGGGCAACCTTGTGTGTGTTTGGGTCACATAAAAAGAAAACTAGACCCTCTGTTTTTCATCTAACTGAGAGCTTGGGACTGCAGTCCATGCTGTTAATCTTGACATTCCAGGAGGTACAACCATTGCTCTCCTTTGAATTTTTCTTATACTAGCCAGGGCAACCGGTATTTGGTCTTCTCTGTGGGCTTCAAAAAAGAATAATCCTAGGCTCGTCCCCATTCTCATTTAAGCTGACAGAATATTTGCCGTGACTTCGGTAGAGTGCCAGGCCCTCAAGAAGGACTTTCTCAACATTCAGCTTCAGCTTTTGAAGTTCCACACAGCTCAACCCAAAAGCTGACTCACTTGGGAGGAGCAATTTCTTGAATTCTTTGCAGACTGAAATACACATTCCAAAACTTGTAGAGACCACTCTAAAACAGAAATAATTTTGCCAAACCTGCCATGCTTTTTCCTCCATTTTTTCCATGGTACCTGTACTTTACCGTGACCTTGGCAAGTTCAGGTGTAACTTGCTGTTATCACAAGAGGATGCATTTAAAGAAGTGTGGATGGGCATTTATGTTGTCTGGAGAAGTCACTTTCAGATGAAAGTCATTTGTTCAACCATTTCACCTCAGCACAGGAACAGGGTGATGTCCTTCCACAGTGCCAAGGAAAAGAGTATGGCTGTTGTGGCAAGGGTGAAACAGCTTTCCCAGGGGAAGATGACATGCTATTTCTTTTGCAAAAGCCTTCAGGACTTTCTGAAAAGGGACTCAGTATTTGGTGAAGCTTTAAGGACTCTTCGCAAAACGTGCTTTGCTTTGTAAGAAGTTACTCAGAATGTCGTTCAAAATGTGTTTTTCTAACTAAAGAGAAACACGTGGTGCATATGAAAAAATACAGAAAGCCATGAAAGATATCTTTGTTAAATGTCAGTGATATGTGTCTGTTATTTTTCTGTCTTGCAAGCTAATAAACTTAAGGCCAGTTGCTTTACAGACAGGGTAGTTATTAGCTCTCAGTAGAAAATAATGTACCACAGGGAATTTACAGTATAAGAAAAATGCTCTTAAATATTTGGGGCCATCTGAGCCACCCAGGTTAAGTGTTTTCTGGCAGTAGAGGTGTTATTGTTGCCATAGCCCTGCCACATGATGTTATTCTCCTAAGTAAAATGTAGTTTTCCTATTAAAGACCTCTGCTTAAGTCCATGATTTCCTTCTCGTACCCAGGATGGAAGAGATATTTTTGAGGATTGTGCAAAAAACCAAAAAGAACAAAATTGCTATCAGTATTTTAAATACAGCAGGTGGACTCCAATAAAAAGGCATTTAATTTCTGACTGCTGTCACAGAACATAGAATTGTTGAAGAACTACATTATTGAGTACAGTGACCATAAACTTGTTGCTTCTGTCTTTCAGGAAGAGCAGAAGACACCCAAACCCCAAAATAAGAAAATACAAAAACAGCTCTGTGAGGAGGTATCTAACCTTCATGGGTTTATTTTCATGGAACCTTCTTTCTGCTTTTAGACATCTTCTGGTTTTTTTCTTAATTGTAACTTGAATCTAGTTAATGAAGATCCAGCTTGGCAATAAGAACAGCTACCGTTGCAAACCCAACAGCCAGACTGTGTGGTGATTGTCAGGACTATCAACCACCCTCCAGACAGAAAAATAAACATGAAATTGTGTTTTCAAACCCCTCAAACAATGTCTGGCTATACACATTCTTGGCCTTATACTCTGCTTTTAATAATGTAAATATAAAATTATTCTGCATTAAAACTTGACAAAATTGCTTCATTGCTTATTCTAGGGCACCTATAGCAAAGCTGAGGTTTTATGAGTGTAAGTAGATTAGACCTGCAATGTTATTTTTAGTCATGTAGTTATTCATGAGCAAAGGGTTTTTTAGATGCAAACCAGGTGCAGACCAGCTGCTTTGTGTATCTGTGAAAGTGGCCTCAAACTGAACAAAAACATTGCAGATACCTATCTTTGAATAACAGCATTTCTGTGTCACACAATTCCTCCACGTTATTCTTGCGCAACGTTTTTCCATAACGAAATAATTGGTGGGCTCCTCAGCTGAGGTCAAACCCGTGCCGTATCTGCCTAAGCAGAGCCTCCACAGGGCACCCTCATGGCCACACTGGGAAGGCAGAGAGTGCAGACTGCTCCTTCTCGAGTCCATGGACCATCCTGGGATAGAAGGAGCCCCCTCCCAGCCCCTGCTATGTGCTGACAGAGCCGTACAATAGCAGCATAGATAGAAAAAGAGCAAACCCTGCCAAACAAAACAGGCTGTTGGAGACAAGGACTGTAAATCCCAGTGGAGGTCAGTGTCTCCTTGACCATAAACAAACGATAATGATTAATATTAACACGTAAATTTGTATGGGGAAGGGAAGAGATGCCTTAAGGAAAGCTACAATGCTCAGTAATAACCTAAACTTAATTTCACATATCTCACAGTGATTTGCACTTAGCTTCTGAATAAAGGCCGGAAGCAATGTTTGATTGGAAAAATATTATGCAGCCAGAAAGCAAGAACTGAGAGAAGGAAGCCTACAGCACTTGAGACTAGGGGCTGAAAGTTCCATCTGATAGAAAAATGAATGCCTGTTGATCTGGAGCAAACATAATGTGAAACATGTTTGCTGAGTGAGAAAAATGTTGGTTGGGCAATATCAAAAGCAGCTGTGGAGTGACAGTGGAAAACCAATTAAGTAAATGTGACATGGCAGCAAAACAGTCCGTGTGGATTTGGGTCTGTGACGTTACTAGAGGGGGCAGTGATGTAGAACTGTCTCACTAAGCTGTAACTGTGACAACAGCACAGGCGACCTGGCAAGGTTGGAGAGAAAGATTACTCAGATTCTATGCATCTTCCTTTTATAACTATTATAATTATTCATTAAATCTCTCAGATTTCCAGTTGATCAGACACATCTCATGCTATGGTGAGGGTAAGTTAACAACACACGTAGCCACGCTCACCTGACATTTACCTAACCGTCTCCATTCCCTGGATTTCTTTGTGTTCTTCATTACATCAATCTTGCAAAAACCCTAAACAATCAATCAAACCACATAACCAAAACAAAAAACCAAAACACCACTGATACGCAATTTATTCTGCCAGACAAGAAAAGTGTTAGACTGACCGTACTGTGATTTTCAGCTCTGCACGAATATAATAAAATATCTATACATTTGTACTATTAAGAGAACATCTTCTAGAGCTGCCATTCTTGTCCTTTGAAGGAATATGCAGTGCCTGCAATGGGATGGGTTTCACTGCTTTTCGAGGTATTACCCAAAGAAAAAAATCATTGGTTTGTCTAAAAAGACCAGACACTGACACACTGATCAAAGACTGGGTGGGTAAGATACACTGCATATCAATATTTTGTAACGTGGCATGCAATGTGAAACTGCTTTCTGTACTTGAAAATACTGGAAAGCCAAAATTCAAACACAGATATCAAGGTTTATGTCTTTTTCATCTGTTTTGTAGGTTTCTTCTTGAACAAAGAAACTAGTATTCAGTTTTTCTGGTTATTTGAATCACATAAAATGTTTCGCCAATGAGTCACTGTCAAGAGACTAGATGAAAAAACTTAATCACCAAGAGATAATGCAACGAAGCAATGCAAGTTTATATTGCAGATTATTATGTAGGAATTTCAGCATACTAGGATGCTTGTTTTCAATGTCTGCTTGCAATAATTCAGTCAAACATAGGCTTTTCTATGCCTCAAATGGTGTTAGCAGTTCTTTTTCCTGAAGCTTCCTACATTTCCATAGAACGGGAGCAACTTTCTTTCAAGCTTCCCCGACATACTCCCACCTTTTCCTTAAGGGAGCCCTTCAGGATGAAGGGATGGTTTAGTCTCCATGACCCTCTCACTCAGTGGTGCCACTGTGACTGCCGAGAAGTGACTGATGTTGGCTTTAAGTGCCAGGAGAAGGCCAGGGGTAGCCAGACAGACACCAGTAATTCACCCTGTTAATCTGCCTGAATCAGTGGCCTACAGCTAATGGATTCAATAGGCTTTCTGCTTAAGTCTGACCAAGCTATTACTAACACAGCTGGGCAAAAAAAGTACAAAAAAATACTTTGAATATGAATATGATCTTTTAATGATGTTCTCTATTCCTAATGCCTTCAGCTCACTTGCTTCTAGGTCAGACTAATGTCTAAAGCAATCATCCCAAGCAGCAATGGGTTATCTTCGGTGCCTACAAACCATTCCACTTGGTGAGCTTCCCTTTTTGTTTCCAACAGCAGCCGGGAAAGTAATTGCTGGTGGGAACACATGGACACAGTGAGCTTCAGCACAGCCAGGACTGCGTTAGGCCATGTGGTTAACTTGAACTGCATGCATTTGGATTCCCTGTCTTAATTCTGAACCCACAACATAAGGGGAGCATATTTCCCTGCTCCCACATCATTAATTGCAATCACTGCTATCCAAATAATCTGGTTCATAGACAAAAATTGTTTCAAAAGAACACTGGGAGAGACAATAGATCAGCTAACAATAGACTGGCTAATCATTTACGAAAACTAATAAAATAATAGTGACATATTAATAAACCATTCTGACTCCTGGCTCATCAAGTATTTGGTCTATAAACTACAACAAATCCAAAATCCATCTGCTAAACTCTACTGACACTGAAATCTACAGGAACTCTTGATTCTCGTGTAGGGTGACGGGTCAGTTCAGTGAGTTCAGCCAAGCACTAAGGTCTGAATTTGACTTCAGGAATTCTGACATGCCTCCACCTCCAAGGGATTGCAAAGGTTTACCAAGCTCTGTAAATAGCCCAAGCACAAGGCTCCCAGTGAGCAAACGACACAAGAAGCAGCTGCATGAGGTTTTAGCAATAAAAACGTTGTTACCTTCTGCCTTACAAAGATTTTCTACGTGACAAACATCAGAATTAAACAGTTGCAATATTCAGCACATTTTTATCCAGATAAATATTGAAAACATATTTAATGCAATATTGAAGGGATTACAGAATTCAGAAAAGGGAAAGTCTGACTAATGCTGCAGCTGTGCAGCATTCCAGTGAATCCAAGCCATTGCCAGCATTTATTAGCCACTCAGCCTTTGACAATAAACAATCTCCAGCTCATGATCATATATCCAGACAGATAGATGTACAGTATTGCCTACACAGACACATTAACACTGTCCTGTCTACATGAATACTCTCCAGCATTAGCTTTAGTTCACTGAGCCTCCTTCAAAAGGTGCAGTTCAATTTTGATTTTATTTTCTTTAATGATTGTAAACAATTACTGTATAACATGTCTTGTGCATTTGCTTTTCGTTTTCTGGAAGATTTACTGTCATCTGAAGTATGTGAAGACTGTTTTTTCCTGACCTTAAAATTAAGACTTCGGCCATTTTACAAAATCAAATTTTAGGTTGGAAAAATGTTTTTCCCCTTAATATTTGGAATCCAACTATTTAAAGTTATGATCGTAACTGCAACAGGCAGCAGGTTTTCATCCTGCTGGAGTAGGTGTGATTTGAAAAAGAAAACACCAGTGGAAATGTCTAGGCATGCACTTCTCAAGGAAAAATACAGTATTAGAAATACCAAAGAAATAATCATATTTACTGTCCTGTTAAATCAGATGAAGAATAAACTCAGGGATTGTTTCCCACCCTTTTGTGGAACAAGTAACATAAGTTTTGTGAAGTCTCCTTCATTTCAGCATGCATTCCACATTGGATTCAGATAACCAGGCACACGCAGGATGGACTCAAAGCTGCCTCTCTTATCTTTGGCCACCACCACATTATAAACTTCACTTAAGAGCTTTATTTATGTTTGGTGTCTGGTGAAGGTTCAGAAGAGGAAGCAAAGAGAGGATTGTCATCAACTAAACAGAACTTTGCAATGTGAAAGGGTTTTGGTTTCTTGAAATACCTGTTTTGCCAAGAGCATGCTCAAGGGTTTATATCATACAAGCCAGGACACTTGCCTTGACAGCATTAAAACTGTACTAATACCAGCCAAGATGAATCTTCAGTCTGCAAGACTGTTCTGAAAATGGTCTAAACAAGAAAACAAGAATGCTTTGCAAAGGAACAGGCAGGGAAATGATTCTATGCTTCTGAAAATACAAAGCAGAAAGTCACACGAGAGAGCCTCTCATATAAAAATATGTATTGTCTCAATCCACAAGATAAAATAATTACTTGGCCCCCTTTCTCTTCTGTTTCTTTTAGTAAATGAAGAATGAAATGTCACCAGTATTATTCAGTTATATGTCAAAGTTCAACATATCAGAGAAAATCTCCAATAATACTGAGAAAGAGATTGTTGTCAGCTGGAGAGTGTTTTATTGTGGTACCTTGCTATGATAGTTTTATAAATATAGTCCAAGAACAAGTGGAAAAAGCAACAGATTCTTTGTGATATATAGAAGGATTAGGGTAAGAATAATATATCTATTTTCATTTTTCCTCCAGTGCTGAACGTTCCAACATTAAATACAATGGAAAAGTGTTTTAGAAGCATATTTTTCATTAACATAAAATTTTCCCTTCAGTGCAACCCTCTCCGGGGTTGCACTTAAATTTATCACTTAAAATGATAATTCTCAAAGTAGCCTTAGGTGGTGAGGATGCAAAGCAGCAATAGAAGGACAAAGCACCCAAGTGGGGACCCAACTAACAACAATTCATTCCTGACCCCATCACACTGGTCTAAGCTGCCAGACATGCAGATTCCAAAATTGTTGCAGTCTGCAGTGTGTTTTAGGACAAATATTTGGAGGCAAAACAAACTGGACGAAGTTGCACACTGTACCTTATGATTGGAATAGACAAGCAGCTCAAACAGGTATAACTCATGAGCAGGATAGGCAGGCCTAACTAATACCTTGATCAGTCATCCCAAATTGCCAGTATTTGTTAGTCATTACATTTCAAAACCTCTCTCCTGGAAAAAAAGATGGACCCATATATCCTGGTTCATACCCTGGATTTACAGAAATTGCAGTTATATGGGCTTTGATCCTCTGACCACTCAATCAGCAGAGTCAGGGAACTGCTCCAAGGAGGTGAGAGACAATTCTGATCACACCAAGCCATCGCTGAACTACCCTGAAGCTCAGCTAGGGAGCAAGAGTTCTGAGCTTGGAAGTGGATCCAACTGGCATGAGAAAAATGCTGTGGTTGTTACAATGTTCTCAGATATTTTTAGGAAAACAAGCATTATTAAGATACCACTTGGACCCCAAGTTGCTCGGTGGCACAAAGCTGGCAGGTGGTAAACCAAAAATGGTCAACGTTACAGAGTCATAACAAATTGTTCCACTGATAGTCCTCGCACCCTCTTTCGTTAATGACTGAAGAATGTAGGAAAAATCCTGAACATTAGTTTTGGAAGTCCCAACATAGCTAATAAGTCCCATTTACTAGAATTTCACTATTTCAAATAGAATTCCACCCCAAAGAAGCAGGATATCACGCTTGAGTTCACACCAAGTTCAACCTGCAGAGCACCACGGTACAGTATGTGCTGCTGGATATAACAAAATAAAGAAAATGACTGCAGCTAAACTGAGATTATCGAACCTGAGAGAGTTGCTGGAACCAATGATCTTCAACTGAAAGCCTTCCACGGTGGTCTGATCCAGAGGACATTTATTACTGTATAAGGAGCACTACCCCAAGAGACTAGACACAACTCAATAAATACATTTTTCATTTATGAGCGCGGTGATAACCTGGACAGTCAACTAAGATCCTTTAACAACAACAGAAAAAAATCACTCATTTCTCTGGCCTTTTGTTAAATCTTTTTGATGCTTCACAGAGGTTTAGGAGAAGCTGTGGTCAGGGATCAGGAGCTCAGATGCAACTGCCTGCAGGTGATAGTTATATAAAAGATAAAAGGGCTATAATACCATATGGCATCCAAGCAATCAAAAAGAACATTGGCGGAGAAGAAAGCAAAAAAAAAAGCCTGAGGTACACAATTCAAGTTTGATGTTTCCTTTAAAAAGAGATACAGAATAAATCCAACTTCTTTACCATTAGAAATTACTCTTCCTTTTAAATAACACCTGAAATTATGACAATTAAGGTAACATCTACAGGTCAAAATGAAATGGCAACAACTTCTAGGTTGTCCTCTCCAGAAAATAAAAAGGATAATATTTGCAACTAAGACTTTTAGTAGAATCTGCCTAAAAAGTTGTATTCTAAGTAAATGCTATTATCATGGCACACTATTGGGTACTTTCCACTCCTGAAATCAAGCCAAGTATTTAAGCATATAATACAGTTTTATCATAGCCATTCTAAAAACCCAATTCTTTGCATTAGGCCTTTCTTAATAGAATGCTGCTGAGATTCTCAGCTTGATCTTCTAATTAGATGGTTATGAGCAGAGTTCATTGTGGTTTAAAGATCAATATTAGTTTAAATTGAAATTCTGTCTGATTCTCAGAATAGTCCTCAATTATTGAATGAAGGACGTAGAGGTTGACCAGGACTGTTGCAAGGAGGTGATATTTTGTCATATGGTGCTCAGTGACTGTTTCAACTCTTTTTAAGCGTCTGCAGGATAACACACTTTGGTAGTAAAAAAAAAATAAATCATTTGAGGAGTCATGGCTGCATTTCTATAGATTCTCAGACGAGGTTTGCACGGACTTTATCCCTCCTTCTTCCCACCTCAGATTAGGCACCTGCATTGGGAGACAAGCCACTCCAAGCACCTTCATATGGTGATGCAGACAACTTGTATTTCAAGGTCTTTCAGAAACTCCTGCATCTTTCCACTTCATAGACTTCAAGCTGTTACATCCCAGGTGAACGCTCGGCTAAAATCAGATGGAATCAAACATGCCAAAGGGCTGAATACCAAAAAAAGTCTTCTATTTATTTGAAAAGTAGCCTAATATTACCGTTCTATCTCTTTCTCATCCCCCTTTTTAATTGAGATGAAAATTCTTCTCTACCTAGCAGAATTAATATTGGGATAATTTCTTTAGTGGTTTAAAACTATGTCTCTCAGTAAAGAAGCAGTTAGGCAAGAATATATTACCAATCATCTTATCAGCTTGCATTTTCTGTGAAATTCAGTTCATTGGGGAAAATGCCGTTTGAATTTTGAGCACTTTACAGGATTTGGGGCAAGTTTGAAGACAAAAAACCATGGTACAAGTAGCAATTAATTTCTGTGAATTTCTTATGTCATTATAATAAATTAAATGCCCTGCTACAGTACTTTGTGTATATTCTGAATAAAGAAATCTTCCTAGATTGGAATAAATAATAAACCAAAAACCAAAAGGCCCAGACACTGAAGTGTGTTTCCTAACATAATCAGGAACATTAAGCATATATATATGACTTGGTGACAGTGGAAAACTTAAAGAACATTGTTTTTTGAATGTCTCTTTATAGCTCTAAAGGAAGCTAGAAATATTATTACAGGTCAAATAAAATAGTATTACATGCACATTTTTGTGCCTATAAAAGGATGTCAAATTGAAAGACTATTTTTTCTGATTTATCCATTAATTTCCTGATTTAACAAAAACTGAGGAGGTCTCACACTTCCATGGGAAAAAGAGAAATTTGAGATCACAAGATTCCTTCTTATTGCCAATTTTAAAGTAGTATAAAGGCATATTAAGTGAATAACACTAAACAATACTTTGTGCTACTTTCCCAAGCAGAAGATTCCTTATGTCTGCCATAGAAATGCCAATCAAAGGTGAATGCAAGGGGAAGATGTCAGCTGGAGTAGCTGGTAAAGAACAGGTAGAGTCACTTCAACATCCTGTGCCATTGCAATCAAAAGGGAATTCTAGAAAATCATGCTGCTCCAGACAGTTTCTCCACAGGTTAGCAGGCTAAGTCCCCAGCAAGCAGTCATCTCAACACAATGTGGGAATCTCTGACCCAAATCATGTCTCTGGTATTAATTCTTTGGAAAAGAAAAAAAAAAAAAAAAACCACACAAAAACCTATTTTGTCTGCAAAATAAAGAATCATGTCTGTGGTATTAATTCTTTAGGAAAAAATAGCTACTTTGTCTGCAAAGTATTGAGCCATGCTGAAATGTTGCATCAAATACAAGTGGTTTCTGTCAAGTTAAACACTGCAGGAGACATTTCCAAAGCCTCATAAGGACCACAGATAACCCCTTCCCATTAATGGGCTTTAAGGCATCCAGACCCCATGTTCACTTTGAAAATTCTGGAGTTGATGAGGGGTATTTGTTCAAATTCCTGTTTCATTTTTGGAGGGTCTCCTCTGCTACAGTTGAGTAAAAACAGATTTTGTGTTCGCTGCAGCAGGATTAGTTTCCTTCATGAGAGGGGAATAACCACAGTTCATGTCTTCCTATTGTTCTCTGTTCAAACTTTATCAAAAAGTGTAGCTCCAGAGTACTGACACCTGATGTATTCAAAACAGGGAGACATGCTGTGCTGCTCTGACCTCGTCACATCCTGCTGAGAGCCACCAGGTTAATCCAGGCTAAGTGAGACCCCGATGTTCAGAGCGGGTCTGGTTTACAGCAGAATATTCATCTCCAAAAGGGATGGGAAGAAGTGTCCAGAAGCGTTATTTATAAATGAAGATAAGTGCTGGCTGACTTTCCTGCCTTATGCTTATATCATCTAATTACTTTGGCACAGTATTTCACTCTTTCATGTTCCAAGTCTGGTTTGTGCTCTAGCAATTCACATCATTCTCCTTCCTATCTCTTAAATTTTCTTTCCCCTCCCTTTAGTTACACCATTAAGAATCCTAAGTAAACTGATCTTCAGGGGTTTATATGCTCAGTGTACATAATTCCTGTTCCCAGTTTACAAACAATATTTTTTTGGCTGCTATTATGCTATGACCAGCACCCTTTTAATGGGATTTCCCAGATCCCCACATCAATCTCAAATCGCCCCAGAAACAGCAAGAGCTATGAATCTTAGTGCCTGAGTTCTATAATTCGGGGAGAGGATCATCTAGAACCATTAAATTCTTTAAATGACAGTGAAAACCAAGTGAGGCAAGTAAGACCTAAGAGACAGGACTTATCTGGCGTGTCTAAGTGTTCTCTTTAACAGCACATTAAGTTCAATGTTCAAACTGCAACGTGGTTTACGGCTTGCTAGTGCTCTTAAAAAGGTTTGTATGTGACACAACCCTCTCAGTCTCTGCATCTGCAAATCTGAAGCCAAACAGGACTTTTAAATGCTTCATCTCTTTGATCTTCCTCACACCAGCAAACAATTCTTTCAACCTCACTACCTATATCTCCTGCTTTTTGAGTTACCTCTGAGTTTTAGTGACCTGGTAAAGTTTCATAGATGTACCTTGTGTAAAGTACCTTATGTTCTTAATCCCAAATTGAGGTAATGGGATATAATTCTTCACTCAAATTGTCTAATTACAGAGTATTAAAAAAATGACAAATCACTCTCATCAAGAACTAAAACATCAGCAGGTAGCTGGCAGAATAAATTATGTTTAATTACAAATATTTGCACTCCACTGTCAATAACATGATTTAGGAAATAGATTAAAAATGTAATGTAAACCTTTTTTGCATCCATTTTTAAACAAAACTTTACTTCTTCTATACACAAATGCATATCTTGTTCTAGCACTAATTTGTAGAAACTAGATCAGTGCCAAGGGAATCTTCGATCTGCACAATTATCAATTACATAATTAAAATCAGAAGAGTGGAGGTGCTTTGAAGATTTATTAGTAACTTAATTTATTCTCAATTATTAATTTTCATTGCCTAAGATGGAAAAACATGAAACAACAAAGTGTGCTTGTTGGCTTTGTGGTGGTCTTTGAACTAATAAGCCTCCTATGAGTTCCAAGACGTATATTTTGGGTTATTTAATAATATTTGTTCCTAGGAAAAGATAGGCAGAGTCTATGAGGGGTGGATTTGTGATTTTTTAGCAAATATTTATGTCTATATTTGAGATTTTAATTACATTTTCTCTTCAAATTTACTCAGAAAATGCTTTTTACCTGAAGTAAGAACAGGGCGGGTACTATAATTCCAGTCCAGTCTCCTTCTTCACTACAATCCTTTGCATTGAGGGGAATTAAATATAAAACATTAAGCAACTCAGATCATCTTATGATAACACACAGTAACCTACTGTTTAAAATGAAATCACGGCACCTCAACCTTTCTTACATGGAAAAAAGATTTTTAAACTTATGCAGTTTATTTGTATTTACCAAAGACGCTACACAGTGGCATTGTACTCTCATGAGCAAAGGTAAAGCATGTGCCACACGATTTTCCTCCAGCTGGGCAAAGTGGTTACTCTAGAATTACTCGTTCTGTGCAGCTGAGTAATATTAATTAACCAAGTGGAAACTCAAAGATCTGAGGAAATCTCTGGACTAGCTGACACAGTGGAATCCCCAGAAAAACGAATATACAGGTGGTAAAAAAATATCTTGTTTACTGAAATAGCTACAAACCGAAACAAAACACTCAGATACATACAAAGACTCTTTGGGTATGAATACTACCAAGAAATGCCAGGTTTTGAGGGTTAAGTATTTTTAAGAAAAGAAAATGTGCAAGTCAAAACAGTGGAGATGGATATTGCATCTGCAGACTATAAACTTTAGAAGGAGGTAAAAAATTTTCAGTTCAGAAATCATGTTCTGGATTTTAGAAGAAACCAACTTATTTGAGGGAGTCTGAGAAGAAAAAGAAGGAAGCATGCCAGAGCATTTCAGCAGCTAGCCTCCAGCCTGATACCAATAGACTGCTTTTTTTCATTTAAGTATCATAGAAAACTACCAGAAACAGCTATGCATCATACCAGCCACATAAATCTACCTCCTTAAGGAAGGATTTAAAGAGTTTTGTCATTCAAGATCTGTTTATGAGCCTGAAGGCTCATGTCAAGTATTCTGCTCATTCACTTCATGCACTCAAATAGGGAGATGGCTTTTGTAATACAAAGAAAATAAGAAAAAAAGCAACAGAAGTTCAGAGGATGAGCATTCTGCCTCCCAGCCCATGGAGTTTCACTATATGTATGTAATTTTGAGTTATGTATAAAGGGTGAGTAATTGAAGATGAAATCCCAAAAGTTACAGTATATAGCCACGTACATCTGCAGTGATTTCTTCTAGGAATCAAGCTTTCCAACACCACCTCATACTCGTGATATTTTTAGTATTTCCTGGTTTCAGTTAGGAGAGAAATCACAAAAACATAGCTTTTAAAATGTATTTTCCCATGTATTTCTCTCGCCATTGTACCTTAGAAGTAAACCATAGCAGAGAAACAGAGCACAGCAGTATCATAAGCATCTGGACCATAAACAAGGGTGAGTTACTTCTTCCATTCCAATGACTATTTATGTAAATGTAACTTTAATCAGATGTGATCAACATGCTTTTTTTTTAAACACTAAATGCAAAAACCCAGCCCAGTGAACTGTTATTGCAAATGTGAAATCGCCTCAGCTCTGTCAGACACTCTTTCTAATGCCGTGGAGCCGAGTAAAGACAGAGTTACAACTTCTACTTAAAGCTCTGTGATATAAATAACTAAATGGCACAACCTCTGGCACTGACCTGCATTTTGCTAAGTTAATTAAATGGTTTTTACCACAGTATGGATCACTTATTGTTCAGAGGAGTCAGACACTGTGCCAAGCAAGCAACATCATGAGCTACCCCTCTCTGCTCTAATTTGTTTCAGCAAAGCCTACACTATCCTCCTTTTAATTTTGTAATTAATGTTTTGAAAGGATGTGCACGCTGCTGTGTCCTGCCTTGGGAGGAATCTGGGGAAGACCCTGGCAGCAGGAGCCACTGCCTCAGCCTTTTTTCCATGGCTGGCCACTGGTTTGGCCACCACTGCTGCCTGGGCAAAGAGAAGAGCTTTGTCTCACATTCATGTTCTACACGGTTTATTTCCCACACTGCTTCTGAGCAGAGTCCAGCAAGTTCTCAACAAAGGAATTTTCATGACAAATGAAATTTTACTTCTTTAAAGCTAAATAAAATAGTTTTAATTTGGTCAAGTGTTTGCTTGAGAACTCAACTTTCACTCCAATCTGTCCATTTCAGAACATAGCCTGATCACTGAAAAAAATGCAGGAAATGTACCTTGAATTTCAGCTTAGTTACTTTGAACTACTTTCCAAAGATTCAGAATACAAAGCAGCCTTTCCAGTGATTTGCGCCATTCTGATAACTTGGAATAGTCAGGAACTGAGTTCATGGCTGCTTTACATTCCCAACGTGACAGAAAACGAATGGGTTGTACCAGGGAATTCATCCTTTCTTAAGTACTCTTCTCACATCTACATATCAAATAACTAACCCACAAAAAAAAAAAAAAAAAAACCCAAAAAAAAAAAACCTTTTACAAAAAAAAAAAAAAAAACAAACCCAAAAAAAAAAAACCTTTTACTGAAGAAATAAGATAGTCATACATAAAAGTTGCAATGTTGCCTCACTACCCATCCACTCACACAGAAGCTCAGCAGAGAGGGAAGAACTCTGAGACGACAAAATGGGAGCAACAGTTTCCTGAGGACCTCTAAACCAGCACACCATTAAATGTACCGTCTAACATTGTTCTGTTCTTCCACTCTTGCAGCTACCACATGTGATGGACAAAATCCAAGTTAAACACTCTCACCAGAGCATGCTCCAAGACAGACGACTGGGCCTCGCCAAAACAATGCAGTTCTATTCTCTATTTATTTTTGTAGTTCAAAGACCTGGCAGTAGCCCATTTGATGCCTGCCATAAGGACCAGAGCGCTCCTGATTACTGCCATGAGATTTCCAAGCCCACAGACGGCATGTATTCCAGCCTATGCCAGTCACCAAGATGGACTATGTACAAACAGCAGCGGGATCCTCTGAAAGAAAGAAAAAAGCCAGCTCCCATTTCCACTTTGAACCCACCCATGATAGGCTGCCAACTTGAGGACCTTGCTTTAATCACAGCAACCACATGAAAGGGTTTATTCTGTTTATCTTGGTTCATTTAGGAAACCAGTGATAAGTCTGCCATGAAAAAATTTCCATCTTCTCCTGGAAGCTGGCATACTTGTCCCAAGATACAGTCTTTGATTTCATTTTAAGTGTGGTTATTTAGAGCCATATCACTGAGTGCAAGAGTTTTCTCATTCTACCAGATGACTTCTTTTCCCTAATACGCAAGCTATGATAGCTTCAAAATCCCTCTCAAGAAGAGTGGCACCTCTGGGGGGAAGTGGTGGGAAAAGGGCAGCAGATCCTCCTAAAGCCACATCTGCAGTGTGCAGGCTGCATCCTTGATGCGTGTAGCCAGCCAGGAGCCAAGAGGTGCCGGAAGAGCTGTGGCCCACATGTGGGAGAAGATGAAGCATGCAATGAGACCAACCTTTCCTTCTTGAACTGAATTTTGTGAAGAAAATGGGACAAATGCAGCCTTAAATAAAGATATGAGACTGAGCCCAACTACTGAACATGG
This sequence comes from Callaeas wilsoni, assembly GCA_013398955.1. Classification (NCBI taxonomy): domain Eukaryota; kingdom Metazoa; phylum Chordata; class Aves; order Passeriformes; family Callaeidae; genus Callaeas; species Callaeas wilsoni. The sequence goes on along the minus strand of VWPU01018713.1, from coordinate 8,985 downwards.
AGTATTACCTTGCGATGGAATAGCAGTAATAGTAAAAAACACCAGACATCACAGCTAAATGAAGATAAAATCACCTGCATGGTAGATGTGTATTTCCTGGCTGTGGAGTATTATGGATAACCAGACAGGTTCTCTTGTCCCTGTAAACCAGAGCAGTGTATCTATCATATAGTTTAACCTTGCTATGGGCTTCTGGTTGACCCCAGTGGTGTCGGTGCTGTAGCCAGATGCTGTCGCAGTGGTTTTCTGGGCTCACCAGGTACCTCCTAGGACTTCAGGGTCAATGAGATGGTTCTCATTGGACACAGATGGTAGCAGTCTGCTGTAACCAACTGAAAGACACTTCTGGACATATTGGATTCCTGGATGCTACATGAAGCCTCAGTATCTGGCAAAGACATAAATGAGAATGGACAGGAAAACTCTTCTCATATTTGCAGAAAGGTGCATAATTTTCAAATTTGGAGGGATCATTATCTTCAGCGAGACCATTTTTCCTCCTAAGATATAGGTTATATTACTACATTTACTTCTGGCTTCTCAGCCCTTGGCACCTATAATTCAATTTCCCCATTTAAAAAATTGCTGAGGTCTCTATGCTGATATCTCAGCAAAGACAATATTTCATTCCTAACTGTACTCTGTTAGGTCTGGATTTGTTCGTGTTCACAAGCAATAGATTTGAAATACAGCCTTGCAGAATAATCAGTAATAAACATTCAAATGTGACAGGCAATAATTTCATAGTTTTCATGTGAGATAACATATGATATTTTGCAAAACTTCGCTGTATTGTGCGATTGTGCCAATTTACCTCTCACAGTAAGATAGAGTTATTCATGTTGTGAGATATTAGGAGATGCTACCATAAATCTTGCAGTATCTTGCAAATGCTGCAATTACTCTTTGCAAGTGCCCAGATGGGGATTATATCTCATTATATCAAGTGCTATGCAAAAAACATGTCTGGCTGTAATTAATGGGGTTGGAAACTTCAAGAAGAACAGATCTGCTGATGAAAAAAACACAAACGTTTCAGCTTGAATAACAACTCAAGTGACTGGATGTTTATGTTAACCTTGTCCAAAGTACGTAATCACCCTGAGAATGAAGAACTGGACTGCATCTCAGCAGTGGCCTTCCTTGTAGAATTTCCACTGCGTCCTTTATCTGCGTGTCTATGCTTTAGAAGTACATCCAAAATTTTTCCTTTCTGATGCTACAGTAGCATTTAGATTTCCCCTCTGTTTTTTTAGAAACAGAAATAACAGACCCCTGAAGAAAGAAAAAGAACAACCTATTTTATAAAGCATTAAGGGTAGAAAAAGGCGCATTTTGTTGGAAGCTCAAATGAGTTCCTATTTCATGTGAGAACTGAATCACTCCAACACCTAGATTGTGTTTTGATCACATAGGTGTAACACGGTATTGTCAAATTCCCAACTACAAGCCCTGGCCGAACTTTCCAGCACAAAAAAATCCCCAATACTCCTGCCTGGAACCTTAAAACGTGTCTCTGAATTCTCAGCTCCCTTCATGTAACATCTGTAAATAGACAACATCCCTGGATTGTCCTGCTCAAGAAATGCTTGTGGCCAATCCACACACTTTGCAGGATTTCAGTTTCATTTGCCCCCAAACCAGATTTCCCCAGAGAAACATCTTCACATGATCTCACATGCAGGTCAGAGACAGTCAGCTTGGGGTTTTCCCTGAAGTTTTCTGTAATATTATTAGCTGAAGAGGCTTCACTGAGTATGTAGTCAGATACGCTTCCATTAAAATTGACTTTTAATATTAGTTACGAACAGATCTTCATACTTTTACACATATTTTCCCTGAAAGCCAACATGGCTAAACAAAACTGCATCTGAATAAAGTTATTCTGAATAAAATTATTCTCATTGTCTAATAAATATTCTGATTAAGCACACCAAGAGTGGATCCATCTCTAAATTGTTTTTTAATGCTTTGAGATGCAAGTTTTCACTTTTCTCTAAAAATAACATATTACATCTATTCCAAAGGAAGCATGGGACAAGTCAGGTCAGATTTTTAAGGTGAAAAGTGAAAACAGCTGAAAATTTTCATTCAAGAAAAATGACCTTTCGGAAAAGAAGGCTTTGAATTTATGGTTCAATGAAGCAAAACTGAAAATAATTCCTTTTTCTTGCTATTGCAAAAGAAGTCAAAAAAGCAGGGATGGGTGAATTTCACTTACCTACCTTTAATTTCACCTTAGCAGTGTCATTTGTCAGTCAGAATCAAGGGAAGGACTGTACACTTATTAACTGAGCTCCTTTTACTGAATCCTTGCAACACTTACTACTGCACAAGCTATGAAACACGGAATTTCACATTCATTCTGAGCTCAGTTTGCAGAGCAAACAACCAGGAAAACCACCTCTCTTGCTTCCCTTTCCCTCCAGCTCCCAAAACCTGTCTTGAAAATGTTCAGTGACCCCAACCCTGCAAAATCACAGTGCAAATGGATGCTGCTCTTTAAACAGACTGTCATAAACACATGATGAACAAGGGGAGCTGTAACGGCTATTTTTAGATGGATGACACCAGTTTCAGAGAAAACTCATTTTTTTAAGGAAGGCTTTCGGATCACCCTCTCTTGTACCCAGCTACATCAATCTACCTCAGCTTTCTCTACAACAACAACAAAAAAAAGCAGTGTGTGATGCCCAGCACCATCCCTGGGCTTTCTGTTGGATGGAGAGGAATTGTCCTGCCGGCTCCAAGGACCAGCAGCTCTCACTTAGCAAGGACTTGGCTGACTGCGAGAAACCCCAATCCATACATTTTTTCTCCTGGCTTACTAAATCGCTCTTCTGACTTTTCCTTCCAGTTTCCTCCATCCAGTTTGTGCATAGCCAGCTCTTTCAGCGCTTAGGATGTGAACCTCAGGTTTTCTTCTTGCTAGAATTCCTTCTTCTGTAATTTTGTACTTGTTATATCTAACACCATGCTCTGACTAGAGAACTAGTATGCTTGCAGTAATTGGCAAAGAAAGTTGCCCTTGAAGGACCACTGCTGTTCTATGTTTGGAAATACCAACCCTGACAAGACATGCCAACACTTAATTTGTACTTGAACCATTTAGTAGGTGAATTGACTTTGATCACCGTAACAGTTAAAATGACCCAAAAAACAACCTAACAAAAATAATATACAATGGGAACAAATATGCTGGAATATCGCTGCATTCTTGAACTCTATTGATCTCTTTTTCTGATCTGTGCAACTCTGAACAGCATAAGAGGCTATTTATACGTAACCCATTCAGGAGAATCTCCCTGCAGCTGGGAGAATATGATATTGTGTACTTACCACAAAATACACAATACTGAAATGCTGCTCTGAATTTTTTATGAGTAGGGAGTTAACAAGGCAGAGCTCTGCCTGCGGATTAAGAAAGTGTTACCTGGATCTAATGATATGCTCTTGCTTTCAGTAAAATAGGATAATGCAAGCCAGAATAAAACCTTGGCTGTATATCCACAAAATATAATTTTTTCCACCAGAAACCAGAACAGTTTAATGTGTTGATTTTTACATCCTGCTACAGTCCTTTAATAAAATCAGCCTGCAGTTTGGAGGGTTCAGCTATTGTATTTAAAATGCATTATTGTCCAGATTGCAAATTTGACCACATCTCCTTCTCTTCCCCCCATAGCAATATTCCAGCAGAAAGGAAAGACCCAAACTGTGCTTGTTAACATACTTGCATGATTTTCATCCTAATAAACTCATGGGTTTATGTGTTCTGTTAATTTTTCTAACAAAGCCAGAAGATTTTATTTCTAGTGGTTAAGTGAGGGTTCTAATCCAACAAAAAACTTAAATATATACCGAATTTTAAGTACCCAGGTTGATGCCTTGACATCAACTGAAATACCATAGAGCAAAACTAGTTAGAAACAGTAATCAGAATAAAGAATGATTTGGGTTGGAAGGGACTTTTAAAGGCAACCTAGTCCCACTCCCTGTCATGAGCAGGGACATCTTCACCTAAATCCTGTTGCTTAGAGTCCTGTCTAATCTGACCTTGAATGGATTTGGAGATGGGGCATCTACTCCCTGCCTGAAAAAATCCTAAAACCCACCAAAACCCAGCACCTTTCCTTCACGGGAAAAAAAAACAAAACTAAACTTCTAAGAAATTAATCCCAAATCTGTACTCCCAGAAATCCCTACAAATATTTATTTTTTCATTGAAATGAGAAACAAACAGAGAGTTCTGGCCTTCTGAATGTGTGCCAGGAAAGCTCCTGTCATCTGCCAGAAAGTGAACTTACAGCAGGAGAAAAGGTGGCTTCAATAAGCCCAAGAAGGGAGCAATAAAAGCAACAAAATTATTATAAATGGCCTGGTAGGTAGTAATTGCAGCCATAAAACCGTTGCTATTTACTCACTTGTTTTTTTATAGCTGTTGTGGAAAAAGAAATGGGAAAATGTGGATGAAATGCTTTTGAGAAGCTTTAATCGTTGGAGAAGCTCACAATGTTCAAAAGAGCTGTTAAGATTGAAACACAAAAAGGTCCAGGAAATATGATAAGTGGGACATCTCCACATCTCCTCTGGTGTTAGGAGACACTTGATAAAGACAATTTTATGCATGGGGGATGGGGAAAGGTCAGTGTAATTTTTTCAGAGTGATGAATTTAGAGATACTTCTTGAATGAATAAAAACATCAGTAATTATGGAAGAGTTACATAACTGAACCCAATATTTGTATTAACACTTTAGATGTGTCATTGCTAATGCCTGAAAAACACTTGGCTGCAAGTGTCTTCACAGGGGTGGGGTAGATAGAATCTCTTAACATTTATAATGGAAAGGTAGCCATAAATTTTGCATTACAGAAACTGGAGATCAAATTTATAAATGCAGGTTTTGAAATCTAAGCAAGTGCCCAAGGACCTCAAGGCTTCTGCTTGGTGTTTTGCCTTTTTCTTGACATAATTGAGATACTGACTTAGAAGGAAAAAACATCGTTTGTTGTTTCAGAAGGCCATTTTAAAGAGCTGCTGTGGTTTGAGCCCAGAGGTGCTGGGAAAAAGAACGCTTAACATTTTCCAAAGGAAGTTAAAGTAATATGTGCAAATATCATACATTTGTAATGCGTTTGGGTGAAAAACTAATTGAAGCTTCAAAGTTTAAAAAATAAATTAAAGGCAAAATATATACTTAACTATCTGATTTGATACAAGTAATCCTTCCATTCTTCTTGTTGCAACGTCACTTTAGAATTCAATGCCACAAAAGAAGAAGTAGCCATAAGGGCCACATCCATCACCAGGAGCTTTCCGTGACGCAGTAGAAGACTGGGTTATGCTTGAAGGCTTTGCCAGTGGGAGTAAAGATGGAGATCAAGGAACATGGTGTCTTCAAAATCTATGCTGAGGACTCCTTTTAGCATTTTTTCTATATTTTTGCTCATCACCAGCTAGATAGCAACAGGAGAAACTATTCCTAATTACTTTAACTATGAATTAGTCAAGAAACAAAAGCCAGCCTCATAAAGAGTAACATTAATATCCAATAACTAGGTCACATTATCCACAATTACTGTGGAGACTATAGAGTTCCTTGCGGAAAACAACTTCCTATAGTATCACAGGACATGACTAAAATCTGGGATGCATCTAGTTCAATAATGAAATCAGCCAAGCAGAAAATTAAACAACACATGGTCTAACCACTAATCCCATAGCTCTAAAATTCCTGCAGGATGTTAGGTATCTGTTTCAATCAAACCAGTAGTGAGAAATAGTCCAGAGTTGTCTCACAGAATGTTTGCAGGCAAGAGAATTTTGCTCAGAAGTGAAAGACTGGATGCTTTCACCTACTGATCAGTACTTGGTGCAGCAGGTAGGCAGGAAGGACACTGGGGACACTTGGCTCTAATGATCCTTCAGGTAAGAGTGGATTTTTTATGTGTGCCTCATGTCCATTTGCTGGGCGCATCCTCCAAAATAATTCCTCAACCTGGTACAGGGAGTCTTGGCAATTAGCAGAGGAGCTCTCACTAGCAAAGAATTCTGCACGTGGGCTAAGTAAATTTAAGAAAATCCAGATCTCAGAATTCCTTGTTATTTCAAATGTCTTCCAGCTGTTTTCTGTCAGTCACCGTACTTCTGTATGCTTGAAAGTACCAAGTTGCTGAGGACATCTGCTAATGCAAAACATTGCCAGAAGATGAACAGCAAGAAACTATCAGAAGGGATATAGATTCTTACCTTCTAAGGAAAATTCAACACCAAGGCTCCGCCTAATCTGTCTAATCTTCACATAAAGGCTATTAAGGTCCTGACCTCACAAATTTCCAACATGCTCCAAGCCTACTCTACTGCTTTGAGGAGTGTTCTGCTTTGCATGGAGAAGTATGAAGAAAGCTAACATTGCTTTGCTCCCCTCTGTGGTCAGAAGGGAACAAGATGGTGTCAAAGGACAGGACATGGGGCAATGGCTTTAAACTGAAAAGGAGTAGGTTTAGATTGGATACTAGGAAGATATTCTTTATTGTGAGAGTGATGAAGCACTGGTACAGATTGCCCAGAGAAGCTGTGGCAGCCCCATCCCTGAAAGTGTTCATGACCAGGCTGGATGGGGCTCTGAGCAACCTGGTCTGGTGGAAGGTGTCCCTGTCCACAGCAGAGACTTTGAGAACATGGTCTTCATGAAGATGGCCTTCAAGGTCCCTTCCAACCCAAACTATTCTAAGATTCTGTGATAAGTACCCAGTCCCACAGTTCAGATATAGCTAAGGATAACTGTAAGGGCCCCAAAAACTCACTCAATGAGGCTTTTAAAAGGGCTTAGGGTTGTTCATGTACTCTGAGTTAGATACATAGGAGAAATATCGACAAGATATTCCCAAGAGGTCAAAATAAACAAAAAAAACCGTTACTGACAACTTTAGAAAATCAAAGCTTTGGCAAAAGGTTTAATGCAACATTCAATCAACATAAAATGCTTCTGAAAGCATTAGTTTAGCCCATTCAACTCAACAAACTCTAAGCTTGCTCAATTTTAAGTTACTCAAAAATTCTGCGAGAAGGAAATTAGGAGAAGAAAAACCAGATGACAGAAAAGATATAGAAAAGCACACATACAGCTACCAACTCATGGGTTCCAGCAGTGTTTAGCTGATAGAAATTCCAAGAGGAGGTAGGGTCAAGACACGTGCTTACCTCGTGCTTGTCCTTAAATACCCTTTGGCTGTCCTGGGCCCTTCCCCCACGTGGGACTTGTGGTCATCTTGTTAGCGTGGAAACACATAATCACTGGATGATTTTATGCAGGTGCTTTTATTGAAGAGCTCTGGGAATCAGGGGTACAGACAAACCCAAATCTGACTCCGACACGGATTCGAGATGGACACATTTTATACTCTTTCTTTACATGATCATATGTTGATTATTAACTTGATATTGTTCTATTGTGTGTATTGTTTTTGCTCAAGTATGAATTTAAGACCCCTCTCCCCCCAGCATCTCTTATCTATTGTACAGGAGGGTACACAGGTGTAGGGTCACGGGGTTCTCGTAAAGACAATGCTTGATGTTTACTAAGTAATTATCGCATGTAACATCATCTACTGTGCAGGTGGGTACGCAGGTGTAGGTTCTCAGGGTTCTAGTAAAGACAATGCCCATTCCCATTTCCAAGGCCCCTTTTAGCTACCATGATTTTAGGAACATTTTAACCCCATGTTATCAGTCTGGCCACTCAGGAGGTGCTTCAGAGGCAGGTGTGAGGCGTTGCCTCTGGTGTGCCAGGGCTTGGCAGCGGGCTGGGATACAGGCTCTAGGGATGGGCAGTGTGGAGCAGGGCACTTCCTCACTGGGGCAAGGCCGGACCCACCCCTTCCTCTCACACAGGCACCCAAAATGTTTCAAGACATCAGTCTTTCCAGTCTCTCACAATGACTTCCCTGAAATGAAGGTATGGACAGGTACAGGTTAATCTAAGAAGCTGACACAGGAATCTCAGGTACCGTATCCTTAAATTCCAGTGAAGTATATACAACAACAAAACAACAGCAAGAGAGAGACAGAATTTTTATTTGTTCAGTTTATAAGCACTGTATAAATTTTTCTCACACGAAGTGAAGCAAACAGAATAACAAAAATATCCAAAGCCAGCCATCAGTAAGTGATCAGCAAACGCAGACAACAGCACACTTAGCTTTCACTGATTTGCACAGTAGATAAGGCACCAACTTTTCCTCAGTGTGAATTACTTGCTCTTTTACACTAAATTAAGGTGCTAATCAGCTTTGAGAAATACTTCTTTCCCTCTTTAAGTATGCTACCTCAACCTTTAAAAGGAATTGAAATTAACAAAAACAAAGAAAAAAAAGGCATAGCTGAAATTTTTCATCTTTAACCAATTTATTTATTTCTTTTCAAGGCCTGGTCTAGCCATGTTGAGGTGCCTTACTGTGATATATGCGATCTGACATTGGCATGCCTGCTCAGTATTTCTGGGAGATCATGTGGTTATACACCAGACAACTGTCAAGGTCCTTAAATTTTCACTGAGGTACATTCCCTGTGGTTTCATTGCAGAGGTCAAGATTTTAATTCCCAGGGGCAATTGTATTTTTAAGGTGGGATTATGTATTTATAAGGTTTTCCATTGCAGGTTACTCTTTCTTGTGATAAGAATTGTTAAGAGCTCTAGTAATGTATAATTTATTAAAAATAGGAGGTTTTTTCCCCTCAGTCATCTTTGAAAACGTATTCTGTTTTGTAGCTATATCTTGCCTTCATAAAGTGACTGCAAGTAAGCATGATATGCATCAAGAGCCTTTAAGAAAAAAAGTTTTCAGAACTGCTTCCCTCATGCTAAAACAGAGTTTGAGAGAGGTGTAGTGCTCAATTTGCATGGTAAAAATGCAGAAAGCAATTGGAAGGCAGTTACTGCCAGGAACATTTGGTGTCAATTACAGTAGGGCTGAAAAAAAA